>JADDMT010000079.1:0-136322 GCA_021401465.1 Teratosphaeria epicoccoides | reverse complement strand
AACCCTAACCCTAACCCTAACCCTAACCCTAACCCTAACCCTAACCCTAACCCTAACCCTAACCCTAACCCTAACCCTAACCCTAACCCTAACCCTAATCGATAATCGATAATCGATAATCGATAATCGCATCTAGGAACGACAGCAAGAACGGCAACATGGAAATTGTAAGCTAGCACAGACTAACCATAAGGTCTAACGATTAGCACCGAAATAGCGAAACGATTACTATGGTCTCTAACCTATGGAGTTAGATGCGACTAAGGGGCGCCTAAGGAACGGACCCTAAGGGAAGCTATAGAAAGGCTCTCCTATTTAGAATAGTCCGAAGAAGCTATTCGACAAGAGTAATCTCGAGTAGCACAACTGTAGAAAGAAAGGACACTTTGCCCGCAAATGTTTTGCTAAGAAGTAACGACAAGAACTACCTAGGATAGAACAGGCTCGCGCGACAATAACGGCACCTAAGTAGAAGGCTGCTACTACTCAAGGACTAGACTATACTACACTTACTTAGACTATGTGCTATGATGACGACTGTCGAATTTACATGAGTAATAAAGATAGTTCCGGATAGTACCCTAGCTAAAACAAGGCATAGTCTATCTATGCGCTAAGGGATATACCTTCTAGTGTAACAGTCCTAAGGTAATAGGAGCTAGAAGAAGAAGAAGAAGGTTCAGACGACAACTATAGGCTTGTCGAAGCCGTCATTCCTGATTCCGAGGAAGACGAGAGTATAGAGCGATAGGCTATGCCGCCGCATGACATTAGACTCGATATTATCCGAATCATACAGAACTAGTAGGCTTAAGCTTGCCTATAGATTAATAGAGTATAACACGTCGACTAGCTTTAGTATGACAAACTAGCCGACTGTATGCCATGATACCTAAGGAGACTACTAGTTGTAGCTTAACCTCACGCGCATCAGAAAGTTGTCTAAGAAATTGTACTGTTTAGGGTAGAGTATACGCCCTAGGGAGGCTACCTAACCTACAAAGGTATTCAGATTCTACAAGCGCTATGACTCTAAGTCTACTACTTAAAGATAGAGTACACAAGAAACGCGCAGGAACAACGAGGCTAAGAACGAGAACGACCTCTTAGGCTAGTTAGCGGTAACGCTCGAAGAAGAGTAAGCCGAGACCGCACGATCCTAGAACTAGTCCGTGAAGACAGTCATTTAGGGAACGACAAGGTCCGCTAGAATTAGACCTACAGACAGATTAGACAGGGCTGCAACAATGTGCCGCGATTAGCGCTAGATACGCGAACAACCTTAGAGTATAGGTGCACATTAACGAAACACTAGCTAGGGCCTTAATAGATTCAGGATACACTAGAATCTTCATGACGCCTAAGTTTGCTAGGATAGCTAGGATAAAGCTATAGGCGAAGACAAATGCTTTCTCGCTATAAGTAATTAATAGAAAGCTAGTTATGTACAACTAAGGAATAGTTGACAAAGAGACTAAGATGATACCTCTGCGGATAGGACGCTACTAAGAGATGCTCTAGTTCGACATCATGGAGTTACTAGGCTCGGATGTAGTACTAGGGTTACTATGGCTAAGAAACGCTAACCCCTATCTTAACTAGAAGAATGAGAGGATCTAGTTCCCGGAACTCTCAAGATCGATACCTCTACCTATAGTACACGACGTACTAGGCAAGATCGAAATATGTGCTATGACTTCAAGCGAGATAGTAGCTGCCATTAAGGATCTAGGACAGGAAGTGTACATCCTATAGGTTAAAGCAACGTAATCGGAAGTCAAGGTCGAATTCATAGTCCCTAATAAGTATAAAGAGTTCGCTACTCTTTTTAAGGAAGAACCTGACTAAGAAGCTCTGCTAGAACACTAGGAGTAGGACTACGGGATACCCTTACTCCCTAGCAAGATACTAACGAAGCAATTAGTTCGCCCGTTATTAGCGGCGAAACTAGAGATTCTCCGGAAATACCTAGAAGATAACCTCTAGAAAGGCTTTATCCGTAAGTCGTAGTCCCTAGCCAGATATCTAATCCTGTTTGTGCCTAAGGGAGAAGATAACTAGCGACTCTACGTAGATTATCGTAGATTAAACGACATTGTAATAAAGAATAGTTATCCGCTTCCTTTGCTCTTAGAATTGCAGGACCGCCTACAAGGAGCAATATAGTTCTCGAAGTTCGACATACCTAGAGCGTATAACCGAATTCGAATTAAGGAAGGCGAAGAATAGAACACTACGTTCCGAACTAGGTTCGGACACTACGAGTACATAGTTATGCCATTTAGGTTAACAAATGCCCTAGCTACATAGCAGGCATTTATTAATAACGTGCTACGAGAGTACCTTGACGTCTTTGTAGTTATATACCTAGACAACATCCTCGTCTACTCCTAGACGATTAAAGAGCATAGGACTCATGTATGTAAGGTACTTTAGAAACTCTAGGATTACTAGTTAAAGGTTAAGCCTTAGAAGAGCGAGTTTTATAAGCAGGAAGTATAATTCCTTAGCTACATAGTAGCATAGAATAGAATCAAGATAGACACTAAGAAAGTCTAGGTCGTAAAAGAGTAGCCTACGCTGACTAATGTTAAGGAAGTATAGTCCTTCCTTAGATTCGCTAACTTCTACCGAAGATTTGTGGCAAACTATTTGAAGATTACGGCACTACTTACGACTCTTACGACGAAGAATACACTATTCGTGTAGGACGACGCCTAACGAAATGCCTTTAAGGAACTTAAGCGACAATTCACAGATTAGCTAATCTTACTTGTGTTTAACCCTAATAAGCCTATTATAGTTAAAACAGATGCCTCTGACGTAGCACTTAGGGCATGCTTAAGTTAACTAGGACTAAGTAGACGACTACAGCTAGTCGCCTACTACTCGAGGAAATTGTCTAGACCTTAACTCTGTTATGACGTCTACAACAAAGAACTTCTAGCTATAGTAGACGCCTATAAGGCCTAGCGAGTCTACTTAGAAGGTTCTAAACACTAGGTCACAGTCTACACTAACTATGAGAACTTGTAATACTTCATAATGACGAAAGAGTTAAACTAACAACAGATTTAGTAGAGTAAGGAACTCTCTAGTTTTAAGTGCAAGATCGTGTATTACAAGCGGACTGATAACGCACGCGCCGATGCACTTAGCCGCTAGACTAACTACATGAAGGGCGTGAAGCAGGACAAACACGCTATTCTCTAGGAAAATAGTAACTCGCAGCCATGACAGTCACATAGACTAGTGAATTTCAGGACAACCTGAAGAACGCGCTAGTCTACGACCTAACTGCACTCGCTGTCTGCGACGACATGAATAGATAGGAGGATTAGGAAGACGAAGACAGAATCCTTCTTTTCTAAGGATTAGTATACATGCTAACGTCTTTACGATCGGAGCTACTATGCCTCTAACAGAACGTACCTTAGGCAGGACACCCGGGAGTGTCTAAAATGAAGCAAATTCTCTAATAAGAATATTACTTCCCTAGGATAGGCAAGACAATTAAGGACTACGTCTGTTAATGTGTAACTTGCTAACAAAGTAAGCATGACTGTCATAAACCGTATAGGCTACTACGACTACTTAAGGTACCTTAACGGCCATAGGAATCGCTCGCTATAGACTTTATCGTCAAACTACCGTAGTCGAGAGAACCTACGACTAAGGAGTTCTTTAACAGGATCATAGTAGTAGTCGACTAATTCACTAAGTTTAGGAAGTTTATCCCTTACCGCAAAGACTTCAAGACTAAAGATATCGCGCATGTCTTCATTAAATAGGTAGTAGCACTACATAGCATGCTACAGGACCTAGTAACGGATCGAGGATCCGTGTTTACCTCTAACTTCTACGTCTCGAAAACCTAACCCCTAAGTAGTATGAAGTATGAAGAGTAGACCGAGTAGAGCTAAGTTAGCTAAGTAGGTGCTAGTAGTATACTAGCAGTATCTTACTAGCTCGGCCTACTCGGCCCTACTCCTAGCTACTCGATTCACGGGCTCGTTAGCCTTCCTACTTATGCCTACTCGTAGGCATGCTTATTTAACGGCTTTCTACTTAATTGCTACTTACCTACACTCGTACGCTCCTCTGACGTGTACGTCTACTTAGCCCTACTCCTAGCCGTGCAATCTGGCGACAGGTATCACTACCGAGTGTTAGCGATATGTAGTAGTTAGAATGAAACTTGTCTTCAGACTGCCTCCTTGCATAGCTCATTTACCATACTAGCTACTACGCTACTATCTCTGCGCTATAGGCAGTCTCCGAAGCCTTCTACAGTTAACAGCTATAGTTTGTAAGTTGTCTACATCCTCCTATGCCTTTCCTCATACGCTTAGAGGCGCATCTAGTCCGCAACCTATTCGACGATCTTGTCTTCGACCTCTACGCTCTCTAACATTCCCTTATCCTTCTTGACTACTAGAAACTGAAGTCGAGGCAGCCGAGTAGCTATAACAGTCATGTAGAGTACGAACTACTTAGAGTACACGAAACTGCAGAGGTCCGTATTAATGTTATCTGAATTCTAGTAAATACATACATACCTGCCTACTATGTTAGTAGTAGCTAAGTAGCTACTACGACTAAAATATGCTACTGTCGAATCACATCTACCTGCTATTGCCATATCAAATTAGCAGGGACTATAGCTCTTACTAGTATGCTAGTCTCACAGGAGCTAAGAAACAAGTAAACTATAAGTAATACTATCTCCGCTAGCTCGCTAGACTTCAGGAAACATAGCTAGACCCCCGTTTAGAACACTACTATGTCTCTACGCCCGCCTGCTCGCTAGCCTACTATAGCCTTAGAAACATGTGTCGAGATGCATATATGCACTTATTAGCGTATCTCGTTCCTCTGCACGTAGTACTAGACAATAAACGGCTTGTTCATTGTGCCATTTAGAGTAGCCAAGTTGTTACGGGCTCCTGCGACGACGTCGCTGAACTTGCCCTGTAGACGCTGTCTAAACTGTAGAGAGAACTCGTCGTATAATGGCTCTATGTCGTATGTATTCTACAGGCCTTAGTAGAATGCCTAGGTATACTAGTCTTCTGTCTTGTACTTGACATTAACCTTCTTTTAGCCTGACTAATTAGCGTCTTCTGTCTTTATCATAATAAAGACGACCTTCCTATTCCTTTTGCTCCTAAACACACGGACCCCCCTAAAACTCATCTAAGGGGCGTTAGGGGTCCCATTGTAACTGACGACGATTAGCCCGCTAAAGAAAGACTCATGTGTACCTAGCGGTCTAGTAAGTAGCACTCTGAACACCTTGTTCGTAATTAGGGGTAGTATACTGTTAGCCTACTCCCTTGTCACGCGACTCGCTATGTCCTCCCCTTCAAAGATCTTCTTAAACGGCAGGATTTTGACGCGTCTAGTAAACATGAAGTTAGTAACTAGTCGTCATATCTCAGGGTTAACTGCATACTTATTCCTATTCCGGGTTAGCCGCCTAGCGTAGCTGTCCTTGTAGTTGTCGTGCTAGTCAATTATCTAGCAATTCTTGCTATAGTAGGCTACTGCCTAACATAGGCACATCTTAAGCGGGCTGTCGATGCCACAATTAGCGCATTAAGCGACTATGCTAGCCATTGTCTCAAATAGTAAGATAGAGGGTTAATTGATGTTACTACTACTTATGTGTATTAGGCAAGTCTTCGAAGTTAGTTAATGTAATCAGTAAAGAGTTAAAGTAGAAGAGTAGTAGTAGATATAGATATCTCTTGCTACTAAGTGCACGTGCTGCTGCCTAGCTAGCGCACATGAGGCCCTCGTAACTGCCGTCTAGATCAGTTAGCTGCTACGTGCTGCTATGTGCTACATGTAGGTAGTCATCGCTTGTAACAAAGAAGCAGCAAACATGGCGACATCTATCCTATGTAGCTATGTCTGCCAAGTACACATCCTGCTGTCGAGCTAGCGTCAGTATAACTATGTCGCGGTTGCTACTATTCCTAATGCCTCCGTATAGTAGTAGATAAGGTCTGTAGGTTATAACTACGAGGATCATTTTTTACTGCCTTTTAAGGCAGAATTACCTGATATTATGCCCTAATATTGTGCCTTCTTCATTTAGTCATGTGCCTAGGCAGCAGTGTGTAATATTTAACCGAATCTGTGACAGCGTCGCGTGCCTCCTGTTTCTAGCCATTTTTCAGGTAGTAGCATCATGTGCCTTCTATTTCTGGTCATTTTTCAGGCAGAAGCTAATAATGTAACGATGTAACGTGTACGGTTAGCGACCATGCAGAGCACATGACCTACAGCTACTAAAATACAAAAGAAGCTTAGTACTCTAAACTTCTTTCTTTTAAACAACTACCTTATCTAGTACTCGGCTTCTTCTCTAGCATCTATATAGATACTAGCATACTAACAACACTATAGCATGTAAGCATTATATGCTCGTATAACGAGACTATAAACTGACGCGCTAGTAGAATCTAAACCTACTATGTTGACGAATCCGACCCTAGACCTAGAGCTAGCAATTAGTGTAGGTTCTAAGCACGCCGAGTTCGCGGCCGACTATGTCCGCAATACTGTCTAGGCATCAGAAGTCGCCGTCGCGCTACAGAAGGCATATCCGGACTTCGATGCCTACGAGGATCTCGTTAACTACGCCCCTTAGGTAGAGTATCAAGCTAGGCATAAGGTGCTTGACGTCGCATGCGGCAGTAGCCTAATTAGGCTCCTAGCGAGTGCAAAGCTAGCTATGCCAGATATAGATAAGAGCTAGTAGTATGTATTGTAGCTAGGCCTTAGAGGTAATACTATTACTAACTAATCTTTAGTACCATGCGGGACTACTAGGGAAGCGTAGACTCGTAGCGCTTCATCTAGGCGAGGCTCGGTCGCACCCCTATAGCTAGCATCAAGCAAGCTGCTAGATACCCTGACGGCTTTTAGATAGTATTTGCAAAGGGCGTGCTAGAGATGTTCGAGCTATAGGTCTATTTAGGGCTAATCCGCTAGCTACGCGAGCTAGTTAGTGACAATGGCTAGCTGATCTTAGATTAGAAGGAGCCTGCTCCTAGCTAGCAGCTACTCTTGTACTAACTAAGCGAGGCTACTTCTATGGCCTATTAAGAGTACACTATAAGAGACTAGGCCTTGTTACTATCGCGCATTCAGAATGTTTAGTACCTCGCCTTACTAAGTCCTAGCTTTAACCGTCTAATCACGTAGTACACTATGATTACTAGCTAGGACGAATTAGCGAGGGCGCGGAGATCTATGCTTGCTTTCTTCGCCAAGCCTAGTATAGCAAGTAAGGTGTCCCTTTACATAGACTTTCTAACCTACTACCTAATAGATTAGTTAACTGCTCTCTACGGCTTATTCGTCGAGTAAGCAAGAACCCATGTCAGCTATCTAACTGTAGCGTTAGAGGTTAAAGTCGACATAGCGCGGCGTGAATAGCTTAATAGCAAGATCGGTAGTACTACTCCTAGGCAGAGGGGTTTCCGGGTCGAGCTCTTATACACTCTCCTTATTAAGCCCATGGTTACGATATCTCTTAATCAAGTCAAACGGGAATTGTCGCGTACAGAGAGACGTGCGCTAGAACGACAGGTAGCGAAGGCTCTATAGAAAGGGCAGTAAATATGCGAGGTAGATAAGCTAGCTAGCTGCCTAGACGCTAGCTAGCAGAGAGATGTGCATGCAATAAGAGACTTTCGGCTAGTAGCACTAACTACTAATCCTGTGGCATGACTAATAAGTAGTTATGCACGTAGGTAGAAGACCTGCTTCTAGCTATAGCAGGCGGCAATTTATGACTTTCTTGAGAACTTACTAAGCATCTACCTCTTAGCGACATGCCTGCTGTCGAAAAGAAGCTCGCAGCCGTCATTGCTAAACACGAGTTTCCCTTTCTTAAGGTTAATAGCCGCGATTCTGACTAATCATACATACATATGCTAACTAGTTATGTTTCTAGCTCCTAGCTAAGCTTCGTAACAAGATCTACAAAGGAGTCATCATGTCGCCTACCCTGATTAGCATCATGTTTAACTACGGCACGGGTTAGCTAAGTAGCTAAGTCGTCAAGTCTACTAGCGCTAGCTAGAAGAACTGCGTGCTAGGAGCCCTCCTTGTAGTGTGCTACCTTCATTAAGCTTACTAGTATGGCATTCGTTACGCATGTTATAATCGTTTACGTTTGTTTCTCCTTGATTAGTCCTAAGTAGAGCTGCTAGCGACGCCACGCTTAAGCGATAGCGGCCCTTCCTTACTAGTAGCCGCAATATCGCGCTCCTTAGCTGTATTTAGGCAATGTAGCTTATGTTTAGTTACTACCCTAGACTCTTGTTCCTCCTAGTCTGCATTATATATAAAGTTATAGGTCTCAAAGTTAGTAGTGTTGTTAATGTACATGTCACATTAGCCGGAGGTGTCATATTCGTCTATTAGCATAACATGGATGCTATAGTAGACGCTAGTAAGCCTGTAGATATAGCGACCTTGCAGAGTACCTTCCTATAGGCTAGAACGCATCGCTGTAATTACTATCATGCCATGAACATTGTCTGCTCTTCTAGCCGGATCTTTCGGCCGGAATAGGTCTACGAACATACCTGTATAGGTCAGACGTTTATTATGTGCCGGTATTATGTAGTTATAGCCGTCTACTATGACGCGCGATTTCTTGTCTTAGAAGGTTACGACATACAATAGGCGAGTAGGCAGCCGGCCCTTGAAGGCGACGACTAGGTCGATTTGTCTATTAACACTAGTAGTCTCGTCCGTAACTAGCGGCACTTCGTACTCCTAGACCTAGAGCTAGTCGTTATGGCGATTGTCCTGGATTCCTTGCTAGTTCGGGGTACATCTAACGACATCTGGCTTAGTTGCAGATAGATCGTTAGGATCCTTATAATGCATCTTCTAGCACTATATACTAGCATAGAAAGATACATCTAAATCGTCGACCTAATCCGGTCTTCCCTTAATCCTGTTAGGATTAAGACGCATTATATTTGACGTCAATGTTGTATTAGACGACGCCTAGTACTCTCTAACAAACACTATAGTAGCATGACAGAAGTAAGGCCCTACCTCTAGCCCTATGTATGCTACTACATTACTAACTGTCCTCTATATGTCTCTACCTAGTAACGATTAGCTAGATCTTAGCCTTCGCTAGCTAAGGAAGGCTTCGACATCCTTCTGCTCTGTCGGTTAAGGTACTTCGCGCTCCTAAGCCTCTCGACGTTTAGCCTTAGTCTGCTGCTAGAACGTTAGGCTAGTATCAAAGAATGTAAGCATAGTAATCTTTCGCTAGAAGTACTCTATAATTTAGTCCTCCTATCCGTTCTTCTTGTTAGTTAATTTGAATAGCTTCTTAACGTATTCGACATGCTTATATTCAAAGTAGCTAGTGTCGAGGTCTAGCGCGTTACTAAAGAGCCGTATTATGTCCACGTAGTATGTAAGGGCATAAAACTTAGGAAAATTAAAGTGCCCTTACAGTTTACACACATTGTCTACTATCTTAGGCTCCTCTACTCGCTCTGTCTACACTTTCTTCTTTCTTAGCTCTCCTTTGCTTATACGGTACTCTCTAAACTCTTCTTTATACTAGTTACATTAGGACAGGGCGAGGACTATGAACTAGAGCGTTTTGCTATCATGTGAAGGATATTACGCTAAGTAAGAGAAGTCTACTATCGCCCGCAAGAACTAGATAGCGCTATGTGCCTTAGCCTCTTCTAATAGTAGCACGAAGACTAGGAGTAACTGTTATAGCATACTCTTCTGCTTCTAGCCTGTCTATTAGCTTACTACAGACATCTGGCTAAACACCTAGAGGTTCCTGAATGTAGGCACCGCCGCGAAGCGACAGTCGATAATAACATCTAGTTAATGATCTACAATAGTCTTGCCTTTATTACTCTTTCTTGCTGCTTTATGCTAGCCCTCGGCTTATAGGAGTGCCACTCTAGCTCGCTTTGAAGACAGAGGTAGTCGACTCTTAAGCAAATCTCGCGTCTAATCCATGACGTATATTAATACACCCTTAAAGAGTTAGTAGAGCATGTCTACTATTAGCGTCTTGTAGATATTTAGGCTAGGGTACCTAAATGCGAAGTTCGGTAGGTCGTGTACGTAGCTGCCCTAGTCCTTCTTCGCCGCTCGCTAGAGCATGATTTGTATTTGCGTGTCCTTATGTATCTACTATAGCGTAACTACTTCGAGGTCTTCGCGTTTTTCTGGATCGATTATACATATCGTGTAGTAGCGGTTGTTCTTCACGCCTGTGATTATCACCTGTTCTTAGTAGTCGCTTGCGTATACTACGATATTTAGGAAACATTGCCATGTCTTGCTAATCGCACACAAGACGTCGAGGCCCTCGCTTGTAGCGAGCTTAGTAATAGGGTCGAACATTGTCTTCATGTAGCGATAGTATAGCTTGTCCCTAATGCTTCCTTTCCCGCCTTTGACTACTAGTAGTATCGCTAGGAGCACGCTGCCTAGTCGATAGTTAAAGTTACGAACCGATCTAGGCAGGTTACTAATCGTTAAGTACACTAGCTATGCGATCAGGTTACCTTGATGATTAGTAACCTGTGTCTTGTTACTAGCAAGAATTAGTAGCATAATTGTCGCTCTGTCTATTCTAAGCTCTTTCTGTTTGTCCTACTACTAGTCTGTAGAGGCTATGTCCTAATAGATCCGCCTAGGCGGGTCATCTAGAGTCTCGAGGTAATAAGGCGCATACACGAGATCATTCCTGAAACCCTTGTGCCCTATAAGAAAGCGCATAACGTCTTCGACTTTCCGGTGCCTTAGAGGCACCGTCTTAACACTAGAGGTCGACTGTAGAGATTCTAATTCGATGTTCGTAATACTCTACTTTGTAATGAATAGTAGTTAGTAGGCACTTACTTCTTAGATCTTGTCCTTAAGCTCTACGCCTAACCAAAAGCTAAGCAGTTCGTAGATCTTCTGTAGCCGGGGATTCTTGAATAACCGATCGATAGCGTTGCTCGAAATGCCTTCGTATAAGAGCTAGTATACGAATGCTATATCTGCATTACTTTAGAAGAAGGCATAGCCCTATTCGTTAAGTTCCTTATCTGTCTGTTTGTTAGACCTAGTCAAGGTTATTACTAACTCGGTAGGATTGCGGCTTAACGTACACTTTGATTAGCCTGCCTGCCGTGAGACTACCTACGCTAAAAGGTGTCCGCTTGTATGGTTACTTATACCTAGCAGACAACAGCCTACTAGCGCGCATATAGATTAAAGCTAAGCTATGCTCGCTTGTAACGCCATGTAGCCTACCTGTTTAGCTACTATTCGTGTCTCTATATCGTCTATCTAGAGATGTAGCGTCTCTTGTAAATGCTGCTAGGTCGTCGTAGAGACTAAGCGCGTCGATGTTACTACTATCATTGTCGATTGCCCTAGCTGTCGCTGCCATCTCTTTCTCTTACATGTAAGCCTTATTAAACACAGGCTCGACGACTGTGACTAGTTCCTCGTTTGCAACATACTGCCTATCTACTCCCGTAGCATCGTCGACTAATGCTCCCTCCTCGTAGGCGAGGACATCGTCTGCTAATTAAGTTTCAACTCTATCGTTCGAGTCTAAGGAGATGTTCAAATCTGACGCGTATTTCTCGTCAGGTCTAAGATCCATAGTGCTCTGATTAATGAAGTACTAAAACTTCGCCGCTATGCAGGTAGGAACATGCTAGGCATAACTACTATGACCTTTTAATGCCTTGCCGCAGCCTGTGTAGTATAGTATACGCTATGAAGCTATTGTCGACGTAGTGTGTTACAAAGGCTACGGCGCTCATAGACGCGTTAATTACTATAAACACCCGACCCCTAGAAAGGTGCGCGTGCCGCGCGGGTAGCTGATTACTACTTAGACGGTTCATCCTATTAGCTAGCTATGCGTGGTTAGGGTTAGTGTTTAGGTTAATAGAAGAATCGAGTGTTATTAGAGTGTAGTAGTAAAGGAGGGCCTAGAGTAGACGAAAATGGATGTGCTAGGAGTATACTAGTAGCAGTTATATTAGCTAACTCATTCTGTCGATCGCAGGTAGTACGAGCGCTATTTTGGCTAGGAATCCCGAATTTCGAGTAGTTTCATATATAAATCTAAAGTGTATAGTATTCATATGCATGGAGTCATACCCTCTATTACTAGCGGCTTAGATGTGTAGCGTAGACGTAGTAGGAGTACCGCTAGTATACTACTAGTAGTCGTTATCTGTCGATTGTAAGGGTTTAAAACGTGTAGTAGCGATCTATAGGTCGGACCTTAACGTAGTAGTAGTAGACATACCGCTAGTATACTACTAGCATTTAGTAGTCGTTAAGTACATTCGAACAGACGAGATGATTAGTGTTATGCATATACTCTATTAGATGAGGTACTTGTGTAGTCGCTATCTAAAACGATACTACTCGCGCATGACTACTAGCATTACTCTATTACAAGATTGCAGTCAAACTCTAGTTAATCTGTCATCTTACGCTAGCCTGCGCAGCCTGTACGATCCTATGCCTCTCTACTCGCCCTGATTATCACGCATGGTATTAATGAAGTCGTCACTAGTCTGCTAATAGTTTATAGTCTACTCTCCAAATTAGCTCTATAGCGTAACCTAGTAAAATCTCATTGCCTCTGTTAATCGCGCTAACTGCATTAATCTAGTGCAACTAACCCTACTACAGGCTTGCCTAGTTAACTGCTGTTTTAAGTTGTCATCTAGTATTATGATAGCGTCAGCAGGTACAAGAGTTACGCTACTCTCAATTTTGTTCACGGTCGATATAAGCAACTAAGGGTCGTCTTAGTAGCCTTTAACAATAGGATTAGTAGTCACGAAGTCCCCTATAATCATGGCCTTATCTTTTGACCTGTAATCTAGCCCGATGAATCTAGCTATCTTGTTAAATCTGTCTAGGATGTAACCGTTCTCTACTACCTACTAGAGATACTAGTTAAAGTCAGTACATGTTAGGCAAGGAAACAGTTGCCTTGCGCGCATAGGCTCGAGTATCCTGTTCCTATATGCGTGTCTTAAGTGCCACAATTATTAGGACCCTAGCGTCTAGATTATACCTGCTACAGATAGTGTCGTAGCGGACTAGAAGATAGACAATACGGCGTCGCATATACGACAGCTACGGCTATGGCAATAAGGTGCGAAAAGCGCGGAAGGGTCTGCTGCATCTTTCATCTAAAGTTAGCCAAGAGACTAACGAGTATAAACAACGCGTGTTTCGAGTAATCCTGACATCTGTAATTCAAACAGACATAATACAGGCACAGCCTAAACGATAAGTATGCGTGTTTCCTTAACAAGAACCTCTAAGACCTAGCGTAGCACAATTCACAAACCTAAGGCGCCATAATAGTAGAGTATAGGCATAATCGAAGCAGGCCTTATACTTTAACATGACAATTACCTACGCCTGTACGCTGCGTTAGAAGAACGGATAGAGCAGCTTAGCCTACTTAGCCGAATTGCGCGGTTAATAGCAGCGAAGGAGTACATGTTCTAGGAAACGAGCGCCTTCTTTAGTAGTAGTAGGGAATTATAACTCAAATTCCTGGCGACAGTAGAGGCGTTACAGACACGAGTAGGGGAGGTTAGTTTTCGGCATCTACTATACAAGATATCGTCAAACTATCGGCGGCGGACAGTCTAGAAGTCGACAATTACCTAGGGTTAACACGAAGGTAGTATGGCTGTTATGGTTTAAACGTAGCTCGAAGGCCTTTAGAATAATACGTACAGGATATTCTCTCGCATGTAGAACGAATCTCACTACTATATACGTAGGATCTACTACAGAGCAACTATATCCGTTAGGCTGTGTCATACAGGCGGACGTGCTATATAGCGCGGATGTTTCATGGTACCTATACTAGCTATCATTGAAAAATCAATGCTAACTAAGGCTAGTTCTACTAGCGGTATTTTAATAGCATACTACTAGCAAGCTAAAAGTACCGCCAGCTAATAGGGAAGCGCAATTTCAGGGGTAGCCGGATTTAGATGACACTCGCGCGTTACAAGATACTGTAAACATCACGTCCTCTCCTTCTTCTGCATTAATAGACGCTACATAGCTATATTAGACAGTAACTCGTAGTATGTGCATATTTACATGCTATAGATATTATCCTTTACTAACCTGCTACTAGACCTACACGACCGAGAAGGATATACCGCGCTCTGTTCTCTGCTAATCCTTTAAGTCGCGTCCTTCTTTAATTATGCCTTAGAAGAAAGACAGACAATAGAGGTCATGTTCCGCGTTATCTAGCGGCGGTTCGAATTACGATCTAGCGAATGATTTAGAAGACCTGCTAAGCAACAATGGCGATAGTGTAGACGACAGCAACAAGGAGATAGCTAACTAGGAGCATAAGAATTTTATAGTGCCTAAAGCCTATATAAAGGCGACTAATGTAAGAAGCTCCCTACATACAGCGGCTATGCTAACATGCATACAGATGACGACATACTAGTCACGAAGAGACTAGACGCATAAGCGGTCATCCTTACCGCTAAGGCGGAATCGGCCGTACAAGAGGCTTCGGTTATTGTCTTGCGACGCGTAATGAGATAGTAGCAAACCTAAGAATAACAGGGTAAAGACATAGTAGCTAAGTATCTGTCAAGGCTATTACAATAGCCGACCTACTAATTACAGGAGTGACAGCAATAGTCAAAACTACCGTAACAGCGAGTCTCGTAGCCGCTAGGGTAATAGTAGTAGTCAAAGTTAGTCTGAGAGCTAGTTAAGTAGCTGTCGAGGCCATAACAGTAGCTAGACTACAAACTCCGACTAAGGATACGACTACTCTAGTAGCGAAGATATACGTAGTAGCCCTCCTATGCATAAAGACAAGTTAATTAAGCCTTTGCTCGTTAAAGTCCGAGAACTCTCGTAGATAGACGCTTCACAAGGGCGGAAGGGCATTTCTATGCTATACCCTACAGCTCCTACTTACTAGCCGAGTTGTAAGCATATTGCAATTAACTAGTAGCTCGTAGCGCGTGATATGCTAGGGATGAAAGGTCGAGTTAGCTCAAGGCTAGACAACGTAGATTTAGATACTATAAGTACCTGCGTAGGTCCTATGAGGAGGTGCTAATGTTAGGGGCGTAGATAAGGCAGAGGTTACGTTAGTGTCGTAATAACTGCACGAATAGGGTTAGAGAAGCTATACTTGCATAGTCCGGCAAGGTAGACGATAAGCAGGGTTTAAAGGACTAGGCCGCGGACATGTTAATAGAAAGCAGATTCGAATGCAAGAACAAAGAAGAGGTAAGGAGAGAAGGCTTAGATGTCGTCGAAAGCGCTAACATGTCACAGGACCGGAGGTTTCTAAGCCCGCTCGTGATCTTTTGTATGAAGAAGGCGTTCTTCTAGTTTAATTAGAAACTAGCATGGAATCCTTTAGAGTCACGCGAGGTAAACGCTTTCATGTTAAATAGCGTGTGTGCTACTATTACATACCTACTAGCCTAGATCAGAAATGGCCCTTCGGAGTTCAAGATAAAGGCTAGCAAGACAAGATAGGTTCTAGTTAGCGGTGTCGATATCGATGATATCTTCGAGGGGAAGAAGAAGTATTAGGAAGAGCTCGATGCTAACAGACAGGAGGTCATCATAGCGACTATCACGGCACGTATATTAGGGGGGGGGGACGAAGGCAAGACAGCACTACTAGTGTAGGCGGCGCTAGCTATCAAGAAGGATCGCGGCATGACAGGCTTAGAGAGGGAATACAAGGACTTACGGAGGCAAAAGGCGCTACGCGAGAATAGTACAGGGGAGACATCGTCAAGAGGGCCTGTGCTAACTTCTGCTAGGTTATACGCAATTGTTAGGTTAGCGTAGTATTAGCCCGACACAATGATTAAGCCAGGCCTTAATGTCATTAATATTAGGCGTTCGCAAGTATGTAGCGGATGTTTAAGCAGATACTAACAGAGGGAGCGAGGGCCATAACGGCGGAAGGGCAAATGTTAGTGACTATAGTAGTAAGGCAAGCGATTATGACGGTAACGACTAGCTAATGTAGGGACTAGAGGAGCCATTGTCGCGGGACACCCTACATAACAGTGTTATGACAACGAGGTTAGTTTCTCGTCTAACATTACGGCCATGATTGCTAACATGTACTTGTCTAGTATAAAAGCTACTGTAGTTAATAAGCCCTAACCTAGACACACGCAAGATGAAAGGTTAGTAGCCTTGGCGCGTCATGAGGGCTAGCTATCGCTAACGAGGCGGAAGTAGCGAGAGGCCTAAGCTACAGAGTAGGCGGTTAATCGTGACTAGTGTAAACAAGCGGTATAGGCGAGGGGACTCATGTATCGACTAAACCGTGCTAATAACGGATAAACGCTAGCGCGGCTCTAGCAAGAGGCGAAACGCAAAGACTTACTAATACACGGTAAGTGCGATTATTGACTCTACGTATTAGCGTAGTTGATGACAATAGCTATAGGACACGAAGCTCGACTACGAAGGACAAAGACTAAGGCGATAGTAGGAGCCAAGCTTTGCTAGAGGTAGAGGCAAAAAATGCTAGGTAAGTATACTAGTAGTATACTAGCGTTATGCTACTAACATACCGCTAGCACTTCGATATTAATAGGAGGTACTAGCGGTAGTTTAGTAGCTACGTAGTATACATTAGCTAACGATTATGATGTAGCATAGCATGCGCTCTGCTCGATTAGTATGATCTTATAAGCAACTAGTCGAACGTTGTAGAGAAGGTAGAGGATGCGCTCGACGACTCTAAGTTAAGGGATAGTCAGTTGTAGTAGCACACTACATTTACGGACTCGACCTTATTAAGAGCAGATTAAGGGCTATAGCGACAAGGTCTTTAATGATGCGACCTTCAAGAAGCTACAGGAGGGGCAAAATAGTAGCGCTTTAGGAAAGTTAGTAGTAGTGAAGGTAAGCTAGTAGAACGGAATAGAGGATGAGGGCGAGTAGAAGATTCATATGTAAGGGCCGATATAGGATGTGTGGATAGTGTGTAGTAGCTGTGCATTTGTTACTAGCTATACCGATTAAGGTCTTCAGGCATGAGGCGCAAGTCAGATATAGCAGCTTGCTTGAATTCAAGAGGCGTCGTAAGAGCTACGTTTAAGCTATATATGTGTTTAGTGTTAGCAAATCTGCTTAATTCGCGTTATACGTTAGGTCTAGTGTAAATAGTAAAAGAGCACGGTGCGACAACAACGAGATGTATAGTATTAACTAAAATCATGACTTTAACATCTATTACATGCAAATTGTTTTGATTCGAGTAGCTCGGCTTGCATGCCCGAGCTACTTGCCGCTAGTATACTACTAGCAGTAAGTTACTTACTAGTAGCACTCTTGCACTATAAGCTACTCGCGTCTATAACATGAGTAGCTTAGGAGGGGCCGAGTTTCTCGGGGGTACATACGAGTAGGCTAAGTTAGACGAGTAGGTAAGTAAGCTAAGTAACACAAGTTACTCGGTCTACTCAGGGCCTTGGTTTTTAAGACGTAGCATAATTCACAACCTACCTCCGCGAGGAATAGGGTTTAGAAGGGGGCTACCTACTTACAGAGTAAACTGTAGGGGACCTAATCTTGCTTAGCGTAGGAAGGAAGCTCTCTAAGTGTTAAGACGACCCTTATAGGAGAAGGGGGCAAATGATACTTGACAGCTAAGCTATAGGCTTATTCGGTCGTGCTAACAAGCTAAGCCGCACATGATATATGTAGGCGTATTTTATGCGCTTCGCAGGAGAATTAAAGAAGGGCAGTAATTAGTTTTTTAGACCTTACCCTATTATTAGGGATAGAGGCTCTATACGCTACTACATACCTACGTATTAATTACTAGTTGCATACTATATTAATGTGTAACTTGCTAACAGAGTAAGCACGACTGTTACAAACTATATAGGCTACTACAACCGCTAAAGGTACCCTAACGGCTATAGGAATCGCTTACTATAGACTTTATTGTCAAACTACTATAGTCAAGAGAACCTACTACTAATGAGTTCTTTAATGGAATCATGGTAGTAGTCGACTAATTTACTAAGTTCAGAAAGTTTATTCTATATTGCTAAGACTTTAAGACTAAAGATATTACACATGTCTTCATTAAGTAGGTAGTAGCATTACATAGCATGCTACGAGACTTAGTTACGGACTAAGGGTCTATATTTACCTCTAACTTCTAAAAAGCCCTAATGAGACAATTCTAGGTTAAGTACTAACTTAGTACTTCCTTCTACCCTTAGACAGATAGACAAACGGAACGTCTAAATCAGACACTAGAATAGTACCTCCGATCCTATGTTAATAGGGATTAGAACAACTAGGTAGAGTTATTACTAATAGCATAACTTGCATATAATAGTACGCTAGTAGAGTTAACGGGACTCTCGCTATTTCAGATAGCGTATGGATTAGCTATAGAAGACATTCTAGACATCTTAGCTAGTAATCTAAACCTAGTAGCACTTAGGCAGGTAGAACACCTCTGCTAACTACAGACTAAAGCATGACTTAACCTATAGTTCTATTAACAAAACATAGCATAGTACGCAAATCGTAAAAGAATTAAGGGACTAATTCTCAAGGAGGGGGACAAGGTGTATCTCCTCTGCCATAACATCAAATTAGACAAGCCAAGTAAAAAACTAGACGCTATAAAACTAGGACCCTTCTAGATTAAGGCTAAGAAAGGACTAGTTAATTTTAAGTTGTAGCTACCTAAACAGATGAGAATACACCCTGTATTCTACATATCTCTGCTAGAACCCGCCGCGCTAGACGCTACACTACAAACAGAACCTTTACTACTTAACCCTAAGGTCGAAGAACTAGAGTATACTGTCAAGAAGATTGTCGGCACTCGCTAGGTAGGCAGACAGCAAGAGTACTTAGTGAAATAGGAAGGATACGGTAGTACTAAGAATACCTAGGAACTGTCATAAGGGTAGGTGCCGATAGCAGGAAGGTAACTAGGTGTTAGACTCGTAGAGCTATAAAGAACATCGACAATAGCAATTGTCCTTGTAACTAACTATCCCCTAGGGAAAGGGGATTAAATTAAGCACGAAGCTCCTAACTGCCTGTCCTAAAGCTATCCCTATATACTAGAGAGACAGAGTAGTTCTGTTAGATCTGTCGACAGACCTAACAGACCTATGTCTGTAGATCTGTATACTAACCCTATAGACCCGAGAGTCTGTCATCCTATGACAGATCCCTTCTCCCCTGCAGGCCTGTAGATCTGTAGACTAACCCTACAGATCCAGGGATCTGTTCTTACGTGACAGATCCTTTCTCCTATGACTATACTTATAACTCATAGTCCTTAGGACCCTCACGATCCTGTGACTCGTAGCACTCCTAACACTTATGACAGGAACCCCTAGAACACCTACGAAACTTTTAGCAAAAGATACGGAGTTTTAAGCGGAAAACAAACCTAAGAAGAACCTTAGAAACTACAGCTAGGCCCCTGCGGGATGCTATCAACAGGCTTAGCTACTACACTATCCAGGAAACCCTAATACGATGCGTCGGCAAAACCGTCTATTACACTCTATGTCGTAGGACTAAGCGCAAGACCTGCTAAAGGATCTAGGTCAAGGAGGAGTCTAGTCTGCTAAAGAACCTGCTCTTTAGCCTCGTCCTCCCTAATCTCACGGTCCTTAAGAGCACGACTATCCTCGACCTTATAGTTAACTACATCTAACTGTTTCTGAAGACGTATCTCTTTTACATGCGCCTCTATTATCTTCTGCGAAGCCTCCGTAAGGGCAGCCTTTACATAATCGAGATTAGTAATTAGTCTTTTCTGCTAATTACCTAA
This sequence comes from Teratosphaeria epicoccoides, assembly GCA_021401465.1. Classification (NCBI taxonomy): domain Eukaryota; kingdom Fungi; phylum Ascomycota; class Dothideomycetes; order Mycosphaerellales; family Teratosphaeriaceae; genus Teratosphaeria; species Teratosphaeria epicoccoides. Next base: position 116,422 of record JADDMT010000079.1, on the reverse strand, counting down.
CCTTTTCCATTTAACTTCTATTACCTTCATGTCGTAACTTCGATAGTTACTAAAGTAACAGTATAAACATTTTCCTAAGGAAATGTGTACTTAACAAACAAGCTTTAGCTCTTAACACTAAGTACAAGACTTTATGCTTTCCTTGCCCTAGCGATAGATTCGATCTGCGTGGCGTTTACGTTCCTACGTTAAAGGGGCGTTAGTGTCAAGAATGACATAAGGCAGTAACGTAGAAAGGAAAGACATTACTACGTAAAAGGAATAGCAAGAGAAACCCCGCCCTAATAAGGTAGCTTAGGGACGAGCTAGGCTAAGGGGGGGATAGTGTCATAAGTGTCATAGAATTAGGGCATTATAGCCTAAGTTATAACACATGCACGGAGAGAGGATCTGTTACGTAAGGACAGACACCTAGATCTGTAGGGTTAGTCTACAGATCTATAGACCTACATAAGAGAAAGGATCTGTCACGTAAGGACAGACACCTAGATCTGTAGGGTTAGTCTACAGATCTACAGACCCGGGTCTAACAGGCCTAGCGACAGATCTAACAGAGCTGCTATACCTCTCTAGTATATAGGAATAGCTTTAGTCTAGGCAGTTAGGAGCTTCGTGCTTAATTCTAGCTACTTATTAAGTATAGTTAGTTACAAGGTTAATTGCTATAGTCGATATTCTTTACTACTCTTCAAGTCTAATACCTGATCCCCTTCCTGCTATTAGCATCTACCCTTATGACAGGTAACACCGCTCCGGAATCTATAAGGGTAGTTATCCTATGCCTGTTAACGATAACTTTAGTGTAGAAGACTACTGTTAATACTTAAGCGCTTTTAATGTTAAGGAACTCTCTTAGAACGCTCTAATCTAGAGAGTAGATCTGTTTCCTGACTAGTTCCTAGCCTGACGTTACTCTAACTATCCTAGGATCTGTTGTTTTGTCCTTAGCGCTTCTTGCGCATATAGTTCTTCTTCAAGAGTTTTGTTACATGCGTATTATCCTTGTGTGGCAATTACCTTCTAGTATCGTTAGTTTAATCTTCTGACTACATCCTGCATTTCCCTAGTTACTACACTTTAGTTGTCTAGTAAAAGGTATCTATGTAGGGTAACTATGCTTCCTATAGGTATTCGTTCTATGACAAAGTTATGACAGGCGTAATCTATCTTTAGTTGTAGGTAATTCTAGAATTTAGCTCGTAGCATCATCTATGCGTAGTCGAGCTATACCGGGTTTATTCTTCGTTGCTTATTGTTTATCCTTAGGAATATTTCTTTATGTTGTCTTATAATATGTAGTAATAATGCGCGTATTCGTGCTAGCGTATCTACCGTAAACGTAAGGATTTTGTCATTACTTCCCTCCTTAATTTCTTCATCAGATTCGTCTAATTCATTAGGACTTTCTTCCTTAGACTTATCTTGCTAATCCTCCTCTTGCTAAGGGGACTCTAGAACTTCTCGAATTACTCCGAGCGCCTCTTCTTAAGGGAATGAAGTTCTCAGATCTCGGTTCTCTTTGTCGTCGTCGTTAAAGCAAGACTCGTCAATTTCTTTAAGGCTTGCGTCTTCTTGTGTAAGGCTTAGTTATGCGTGCCTAGTCCTTCTTGCTATTTTACAAAACTCGCGTTTTATCGGAGCTCTGCATGTGCCGTGTAGTTCTAGTAGAATTAGCAAGCGTTCCTTAGGTAATATCCCTAACTCGGCAAATTCTAATTTAACGTTAATCTCGTAGTTACGGAGTTCCTTGTCTTCTTTATAGATATTATACTATAGATCCTTGCAGAGTTCCTAATTAAGGGTTCTATACTATGATCTATTATTCGTGCAGGGAGTCCTTCTAGTAACTACCCCTATGTAGGTCCTTAGCGCTTTCTTAATAGAGCTTGGCTTACTAATCCTTTTGTGCCTTCTCTGCCTAGGTCCTTCTGTTACATCATATTAAACTATCTGCGTCGTACCTTATTCTTGTCGCGATAGTCCCTTGCTATGTAGCCTTCTCTGCCACAGGCATAGCAAGTTAGTTTTCCTACTCCTTAGGGTAAACTCTTCCCCTGTTTCCCTTTTCCTTTAGACTGACCCTTCTAGATAGCTTTAAACTGCTAGTCTATTACATTAGGATTACGCTGTTGTTTCTAATAGGTTAGTTAAGACTACCTCCGCGTAGTTTATCTAGCATATATCCTGCTTTTCTAGAGATCTTAGAGTCGTAGTAGCGCTCTATTAATCTTTCGTAAAGTTAGTTGTCTAGCTTAATCGCTACTTTAACTAGTTCTCTAAGGTTGTCGATACGTCCTCTATAGCGCATAAGTTTGTCTTTAACATTGTCCTTAAGGCCTCGTCAGAACATAACTTGAAGGGCTTGTTCGTCCTATTTAGTAGTAACCTGCGCGTGCTCCTAGAATTTAGCCGCATACTTGGCTGCTAACGTCTTCTAAGTAATATGCTAAATAACTCGAACTACTGTTAACATTTCGTTCGAGACTCTATAGACTGTCTTCATAGCATTCTTTAAATAGTTCTAGGATCGAAAGATTCTACTTAAATCTTCCCTGTTATCTAAGTAGTTCCTAAGAAAAGGTTTGATCTAGTGCTAAGCTCTTCCTTGTATAAAGGTTGTTACAAAGAGAGGTTTCTATGCTTCTCCTATGTCGTTAAACTTGAAGTACATGTCTATCCTAAGTGTTATAAGGGTAGGTGCTAATAGCAGGAAGGTGACTAGGTATTAGACTCGTAGAGCTATAAAGAATATCGACAATGGCAATTGTCCTTGTAACTAACTATCCCCTAGGGAAAGGGAATTAAATTAAGCACAAAGCTCCTAACTGCCTGTCCTGAAGCTATCCCTATATACTAGAGAGACAGAGTAGCTCTATTAGATCTGTCTACAGACCTGACAGATCTATGTCTGTAGATCTGTAGACTAACCCTATAGATCTAAGGGTCTGTTATCCTGTAACAGATCCCTTCTCCCCTACAGGCCTGTAGATCTGTAGACTAACCCTATAGATCCGGGGATCTGTCCTTACGTGACAGATCCTTTCTCCTATGACTATGCCTATGACTTATAGCACTTAGGACCCTCATGATCCTGTAACCTACAGTACTCCTAACACTTATAACACTATCCCCCTCTTAGCCTAGCTCGTCCCTAAGCTACCTTATTAGTGCGGGGTTTCTCTTATCATTTCCTTTTATGCCGTAATGTCTTCTCTTTCTACATTACTACCTTATGTCATCCTAGACACTAACGCCCCTTTAACGTAGAAACGTAAATGCCGCGCGAATCAAATCTATCATTAGGGCTAGGACAGCATGAAGTCCTATACTTAGTATTAAGAGTTAAAGCTCGTTTGTCAGGTACACATTTCCTTAGGGAAATGTTCGTAATATCACTTTAGTAACTGTCGAAGTTACGACGCGAAGGTAACAGAGGTCGAATAGAAGAAGTTAGGTAATTAGCGGAAAAGACTAATTGCTAATCTTAATCGTGCGAAGGTAGTCCTAGCCGAGGCTTTGCAGAAGATAATAGAGGCGCATGCAAAGGAGATGCGTCTTCGAAAACAGCTAGACGCGGTCGACTAGGAGGTCGAGGATAGTCGCGCTCTTGAGGAGCAGGAGATTAGGGAGGATGAGGCTAAAGAACAGGCTCTCTCGCAGGCTAGGTTCCTTCTTGACCTAGATCCTTTAGCGGGTCTCGCTCTTAGTCCTACGACATGGAGCGTAATAGAGGGTTTCGCTAACGCCTCGTATTAGGGTTTCCTAGATGGCGTAGCAGCCGAGCTAATCGACAGCGTCCCGCAGGAGTCTAGTCGTGGCTTATGATCTTCTTCCTAGGTTCGTTCCTTTCTCGAAACTTCGTATCTTTTGCTAATAGTTTCGCAGATGTTCTAGGGGTTCCTAGGTGTTCTCGGTACTCCTATATCCTTCCTATTTTACTAAGTACTCTTGCTGTCTGTCCTGCTAGCGAGTGTCGACAATCTTTTCGACAGTATACTCTAGTTCTTCTACTTTAGGGTCGAGTAGTAAGGGTTCCGTTTATAGTATAGTGTCTAGCGCTACTTGTTCTAGCAGAGAGACATAGAACACAGGGTGTATTCTCACCTGCTTAGGTAGCTGTAACTTAAAATTAACTAGTCCCTTCTTAGCCTTGATCCTAAATAGTCCTAGTTTTATAGCGTCTAGTTTTTTACTCGGCTTGTCTGATTTGATGTGACAGCGGAGGAGGTATACCTTGTCCCCCTCCTTTAGAATTAGTCCCTTAATTCTCTTACGATTCGCGTACCGTGCTATGTTCTGCTAATAGAACTGCAGGTCGAGTCGTGCTTCTGTTTGCAGCTAGCGTAGATGTTCTACTCGTCTGAGTGCTACTAGGTCCGGATTACTAGCTAAGACGTCCGGGATGTCTTCTATAGCTAATCTATATGCCATCTGAAAAGGCGAGAGTCCTGTCGACTCTACTAGCATACTATTATACACGAGCTATGCTATTAGCAACAACTCTACCTAGTTGTTCTAGTCCCTATTCACATAGGATCGAAGGTACTGTTCTAACGTCTGATTTAGACGTTCTGTCTGTCTATCTGTCTAAGGGAAGAAGGAAGTACTTAGTCGATGTTTGACCTAGAATTACCTCATTAGGGCTCTGTAGAAGTTAGAGGTAAACACGGATCCTCGATCTGTTACTAGGTCCTGTAGCATGCCATGTAGTGCTACTACCTATTTAATGAAGACATGCGCGATATCTTTAGTCTTGAAGTCTTCGCGGTAAGGGATAAACTTCCTAAACTTAGTGAATTAGTCGACTACTACTATGATCCCATTAAAGAACTTATTCGTAGCGGGTTCTCTCGACTAAGGTAGTTTAACGATGAAATCCATGGCGAGCGATTCCTATGGCCGTTAAGGTACCTTAAGTAGTCGTAGTAGCCTATACGGTTTGTAACAGTCATGCTTACTTCGTTAGTAAGTTACACATTAACAGACGTAGTCCTCGATTGCCTTGCTCATCCTAGGGAAGTAATACTCTTGTCAGAGAATTTGCTTCATTTTAGACACTCCCGGGTGTCCTGCCTAAGGTACGTCATGTTAGAGGCGTAGTAGTTCTAATCGTAAGGACGTTAGCATGTATACTAATCCTTGAAACAGAAGGATTCCGTCTTTGTCTTCCTAATCCTCCTGTCTATTAATGTCGTCACGGACAGCGAGTACAGTTAGGTCGTAGACTAGCGCGTTCTTCAGGTTGTCCTGAAATTCACTAGTCTATGTGACAGTCATGGCCGCGAGTCAGTTGACTCTTAGCGTGCCATTACTGTTTTCCTAGAGAACAGCGTGTTTCTCCTGTTTTACGCCCTTCATGTAGTCAGTCTGGCGGCTAAGTGCATCGGCGCGTGCGTTATTAGTCCCCTTGCGATAGACGATCTTGTAGTTAAAACTTGAGAGCTCCTTACTCTACTAAACCTGTCGTCAGTTTAACTCTTTCGTCGTTGTGAAGTATCGCAAGTTCTTATGGTCTGTGTAGACCGTAACCTAGTGCTTAGAACCTTCTAAGTAGACTCGCTAGGCCTTGTAGGCGTCTACTATGGCTAGAAGTTCTTTGTCGTAGACGTCGTATTAGAGTTTAGGTCTAGACAATTTCCTCGAGTAGTAGGCGACTAGCTGTAGTCATCTACTCGGTCCTGGTTGACTTAAGCATGCCCCGAGTGCTACGTCAGAGGCATCTGTTTCGACCGTGATAGGCTTATCTAGGTCGAATACAAGTAAGATCAGCTAATCTGTAAATTGTCGCTTAAGTTCCTTGAAGGCATTCCGTTAGGCGTCGTCCTACACGAATAGTGTATCCTTCGTAGTAAGAGTCGTAAGTAGTGCCGTAATCCTCGAATAGTTTGCCACAAATCTTTAGTAGAAGTTAGCGAACCTAAGGAAGGACTATACTTCCTTAAGATTAGTTAGCGTAGGCTACTCTTTTACAACTTAGACTTTCTTAGTGTCTATCTTGATTCTATTCTATGCTACTACGTAGCCAAGGAATTATACTTCCTGCTTGTGAAACTCGCTCTTCTAAGGCTTAACCTTTAACCGGTAATCCTGGAGTTTCTAAAGTACCTTGCGCACGTAAGTCCTATGTTCTTCGATCGTCCGTAAGTAGACGAGGATGTTGTCTAGGTATATAACTACAAAGACGTTAAGGTACTCTCGTAGCATGTTATTAATAAATGCCTGCTATGTAGCTAGGGCATTTGTTAACCTAAATGGCATGACTATATACTCGTAGTGTCTAAACCTAGTTTAGAACGTAGTCTTCTATTCTTCGCCTTCCTTAATTCGAATTTAGTTATACACTCTAGGTATGTCGAACTTCGAGAACTACATTGCTCCTTATAGGCAGTCCTATAATTCCGAGAGCAAAGGAAGTAGATAACTATTCTTTATTGTGATGTCGTTTAATCTACGATAATCTACGTAGAGTCGCTAGTTATCTTCCCCCTTAGGCACAAACAGGATTAGATATCTGGCTAGGGACTACGACTTACAGATGAAGCCTTTCTAGAGGTTGTCTTCTAGGTATTTCCGGAGAATCTCTAGTTTCGCTACTAACAATAGGCGAACTAATTGCTTCGTTAGTGTCTTGCTAGGGAGTAAGGGTATCCTATAGTCCTACTCCTAGTGTTCTAGCAGAGCTTCTTAGTCGGGTTCTTCCTTAAAAAGAGTAGCGAACTCTTTATACTTATTAGGAACTATGAATTCGACCTTGACTTCTGATTGCGTTGCTTTAACCTATAGGACGTATACTTCCTGTTCTAGATCCTTAATAGCGGCTACTATCTCGCTTGAAGTCATAGCACATATTTCGATCTTGCCTAGTACGTCGTGTACTATAGGTAGAGGTATCGATCTTAAGAGTTCTAGGAACTAGATCCTTTCATTCTTCTAGTTGATATAGGGGTTAGCGTTTCTTAGCTATAGTAACCCTAGTACTACATCTAAGCCTAGTAACTCCGTGATGTCGAACTAGAGCATCTCTTAGTAGCGTCCTATCTGTAGAGGCATCATCTTAGTCTCTTCGTCAACTACTCCTTAGTTGTACGTAACCGGCTTTCTATTAATCGCTTGTAGCGAGAAAGCATTCGTCTTCGCCTGTAGCTTTATCCTAGCTGTCCTAGCGAACTTAGGCGTCATGAAGATTCCAGTACATCCTGAATCTATTAAGGCCCTAGCTAGCGTCTCGTCGATGTGCACCTATACTCTAAGGTTGTCCGCATATCTGGCGCCGATCGCGGCACATCGTTGTAGCCCTGTCTAGTCTGTCCGTAGGTCTAATTCTAGCGGACCTCGTCGTTTCCCGAATAACTGTCTTCACGGACTAGTTTAGGGATCATACAGTCTTAGCTTCTTCTTAGAGCGTTACCGTTTTCTGGCCTAAGAGGTCGTTCTCGCTCTTAGCCTCGCTGTTCCTACGCGTTTCTTGCGTACTCTATCTTTAAGTAGTAGACTTAGAGTCGTAGCGCTCGTGGAATCTGAATACCTTCGTAGGTTAGGTAGCCTCCCTAGGGCGTAAACTCTACCCTAAACAGTACAATTTCTTGGACAACTTTCTAATGCGCGTGAGGTTAAGCTACGACCGGTAGTCTCCTTAGGTGTCGTCGCATACAGTCGGCTAGTTCGTCATACTAAAGCTAGTCGACGTGTTGTACTCTATTAATCCATAGGCAAGCCTAAGCCTACTAGTTCTGTATGATTCGGATAATGTCGAGTCTAATGTCATGCGGCGGCATAGCCTATCGCTCTATGCTCTCGTCTTCCTTAGAATCAGGAATGACGGCTTCGACAAGCTCGTAGTTGTCGTCCGAACCTTCTTCTTCTTCTTCTAGTTCCTGTTGCCTTAGGACTGTCATACTAGAAGGTATACCCCTTAGCGCATAGATCGACTATACCTTGTTTTGGCTAGGGTACTATCTAGAACCATCTTTATTACTCATGTGAATTCGACAATCGTCGTTGTAGCACGCAGTCTAAGTAAGTACAGCATAGTCTAGTTCTCGAGTAGTAGCGGCCTTTTGCTAAGGCGCCGTTGTTGTCGCGCGAGCCTGCTCTATCCTAGGCAGTTCCTGTCGTTACTTCTTAGCAAAACACTCGCGGGCAAAGTGTCCTTTCTTTCTACAGTTATGGCACTTGAGATTACTCTTGTCAAATGGCTTCTTCAGACTATTCTAGGGAGGAGAGCCCTTCCGCGGCTTTCCTTAGGGTCTATTCCTTAGACGCCCCTTAGTCGCATCTAACTCCATAGGTTAGAGACTATAGTAATCGCTTCGCCATTTTAGTGCTAATCGTTAGACCTTATGGTTAGCCTGTGCTAGCTTGCGATTTCTATGTTGTCGTTCTTGCTGTCGTTCCTAGATGCGATTATCGATTCTAATCGCGAGATTGCTTATTTCCTTGAATGTCGTTAGCTAATCTCCTCAGGCAATTTCGTCTTTAACCGTCTCCTTTAGTCCCTAGTAGAACTAAGCGGCTAAAGCATTATCATTCTAGTCGACTCGAGCAGAGAGGGTCTAAAAGTCCGCGTAGTACTTAATGGCGGAACCCTTCTGCTAGATTCCTAGGAGAGCTCTCTTAGCCTCTTGTTGCTTATTACTAAGCCTAAAAGCTTCGCGTAATGCCTTAAACAAAGACTTGTCTAAGTTAAGAATCTCCCTAGTTGTCGTCTTCCTAGCTTCGACATTACTAACATGATCTAGATAATCTGTTAGATGAGGCTAGATAAACTCGAACGCTAGTCCCTTTAGGTAAGAGATAATGTACATCATTCGCTTATAATGTGTTATAAACTATTCTGTATCCATGTTAAATGCTAACTAGCATTATAGGATAAACATCTCGACCTAAGATCGTTGTCCTATGAACTCTGTAGGGCTTCCTATCTTAAAGCCATTATTGCCATGTCTATTCCCGGTAGTTAAACCTGCGACAGATTCTAGAGCCATCTTGCTAAGGTGAATAGATTCGAGCTACTACGTAATTTAAGGTATAGCGGCAACTTGTCCTTGTAGTGTTAGTTAATTGTCGCTAGAAGTTGAACTAACAGCTAAAGAACTACTTAATATAGGCGTACGTTAAGCACTTAACGAGTCTCCTAATGCTTCCTTAGAAGTAGTACTTAAAATGTCATAAGGGTAGGTGCTAATAGCAGGAAGGTAACTAGGTGTTAGACTTATAGAGCTATAAAGAATATCGACAATAGCAATTGTCCTTGTAACTAACTATCCTCTAGGGAAAGGGAATTAAATTAAGCATAAAGCTCCTAACTGCCTGTCCTGAAGCTATCCCTATATACTAGAGAGACAGAGTAGCTCTGTTAGATCTGTTAATAGACCTAACAGATCTATGTCTATAGATCTGTAGACTAACCCTACAGATCTAAGGGTCTGTTATCCCATGACAGATCCCTTCTCCCCTATAGGCCTGTAGATCTGTAGACTAACCCTATAGATCTAGGGATCTGTCCTTACGTGACAGATCCTTTCTCCTATGACTATGCCTATAACTTATAGCACTTAGGACTCTTATGATCCTGTAACCTATAGTACTCCTGATACTCATGACACTAAGGGCGTTCAAAGTGTTACTAACCTCGCTATTAACTAAGCCTCAAGAGGAATAGTTAAGTTACATAGGGCAATTATTCTTTAGAGAGGTAATAGTAAACAGGAACGATATAATCTAAAGGGAACAAAGGTTAAATTCTAATTAGTAAGATAATAACATAAGTTAAATGCGTTTAAGCTATAAGGGCATCTTAGCGTTCCTAAATACATAGGAGACATTAGTATGTAACAGAGCATGTCTGTAAAGGGCGGGGCCCTAAGTCCTTAGCATAGGCTAAAGCCTATACGCGACCCTAACTCCTAACAAGGCCGGCTATAAAGGACCGGACAGCTAGCAGATAGTCTCTCTCTCCCTATCGTACTTGTTAAATACTACATAAGCTCCTATGTACACACTATTTACCTGTAACATTAAGTACGATTAATTTCACTATAGAAAGGCTGTCCCCTAGCTAATCGACCCTAGTGTCCGAAGGGTCTACGAATAAAGAAGCGCTAGCAGAAATGCGTCAGGTCGTCGAAGGAATGTATACCTAATAACAGCAGATTATAGCTAAGCTAAGTACTACACGAGCTACCCTAGACGAATCAGAGTCCTAGTAGCGACAGAGCCTAGGCGCCCTGTTAGAGGAGCTGCTAAAAGCTCTCGCAGACGCGCTAGCCATAGTAACGTGCGTAAACTCTGGCACCGAATCGACAGGACCCCGAGAGTAGAGGCTACTAACATAGGACAGAAGGGCCGAATTGTTTAGGGACTACCTACTCTGTATTAGGAGTTTGATTAGGGCGCGCTCTAGGATGAAACTCCTAATAGGCGTAGACTATTACTAGAACACTATCTACGACACCCTCCCTGCTTGCTAGCGCACTCGGATGCACTACTTCTAGGAGAAACGAGGCCTAGACAGAGACAAGGACCCTGAAGTTTTCTTCACGTAACTTGAAGCTATGTTCGCAGATAGTAACGAGACTACGAAGGCTCTAGAATAGCTCACGAACCTCTAACACGTAGCAGGCTAGTTATAGCATAAGCACTAGCTAGAATTTGACGAACTCCTACTGTTAGCAGGGAGAGACTAGTAGACAGATGACGCGAAGATTAGATACCTCAAGAATTCGTTTTCGAACCCCGCGAGGATGTACATAGCAAATGTAAGAGATTAGGGAGACTATTTCGCGTTCGTAGAGGAGGTCGATAGAGTCATGACAAACTCCAAGGCTACCGACTAGTTCAAGGTAGCCTATAGGAGGTAGTTAAGAGAGAAGAATAAGGACTCTAAGGGGATTCCTATAGGTGCCATGTAGGTGCCTAACCCTAGGGTCGGGTCCTAAGTAGACGCGGATAGAGACATAGTCATAGTACTAACTCGTACTATAGGAGACTAGCCTAATAGCAAAGGACCCTGACAGAACAGCAGGGGGAAACAACGTGCTAAATAGGTAGACGCTACCGAAAGAGAGAGACGCTAGGAGAATAACCTGTGTTACCGCTACAGAGCGTCTAGATACTAGGTTAAGGGGTGTCCCTACGCCCTAGCTATACCCCTAGCCCAGATTAACGCTACTCAAGTGTCACCCTTACTAGAAGACAATAGGAATAAAGAGGAACCTAGGAAGAAATACTCGGGAAAAGATTAACTCCCGCTCGGAGTTAGGAAGCGGGAGTAACAGAAGCATTAGTAGAAGGGTAGGAGAGAGTTAAGGGATCTATAGACAGGAACCTAATTTATACTGACGTAGTCCTCGCAAATAATACTAGGACATTAGCTCTTATTGACGAAGGGTACTAGTACTACGCTACAATTAACAGAGACCTAGCGAAAGGCCTTAGCTTAAGCTTAATAAGCAAAGAGTCACAAATAGTAAGGGGCGTAACAGCGTCGATGTAGGACTCTGTAGTAGAAGGAGTAGTTGCCTTCTAGATAGAAATCGAGGGGTTCTAGTAGCTAGTATACATATACATAGTAAAGGACCTTGCCTTCTCCCTGATTCTAGGGAGCCCCTAGAAGGCTCACAATAAAGTGCGGACCGCGCTAGAAAAGCGCTAGTACTAGCATAGGAGAGCAGGATAGTAGATAGACAAAGGGCGGAACTACTAAGAATACGAGGACCGCAGGGACTTTACCTAGGTATGCGCGTCTGTAACAGTAGATGTTAAAGGGGCCTTAAAAACAAAAGAAGACCTAACGCTTAACAAGTTAAGAAAGGCGCTCCCTCTAGAGCTCTAATACATGGCTCCGCTGTTTTACTACAGGGAAGCAGAGAAATTAGCGCTATACCGCCCTAGTATCGACTACTACGTTAAACTCCATGAAGGACTAGACAGATCCTAACTAGCTCTGCTATAGGGACCCCTATACGGCATGTCGAAGGAGGAACTACTTATGCTAAGGAAGTCCTTAGACAAACTATTAGGGAAGGGATTCATCTAGCCTACTAACTTAGAGGCCGCGGCTCCTATGCTTTTCGTCTAGAAGCTAGGGGGGGTCTCTAGTTCTGCTATGACTACTACACTTGTAACGTAATCACAAAGCAAGATAGGTACCCCCTCCTATTAATTCCGGAGACCTTAAGGAACCTCATAGGCGCCTAGTAGCTTACTAAGGTAGACGTAGTATTAGCCTTCTACTAAATCTATATGGCGAAAGGCTATAAGTACAAAACGGCCTTTCGCACGAGGTTCGGCTCATTTAAATAGTTAGTGTGTCCGTTTAGTTTATCTAGGGCTCTAGCAACGTTCTAGCGATATATTAACACACTGTTACGCGAGGAATTAGACGACTACGCCTCTACGTACATAGACGATGTCATTATATATAGTAGCAGTTCGCGAGAAGACTATTTCGCTAAGGTAACGCGAGTACTCTAGAAGCTCTAGGATAGCGGCCTATACCTTAACCCTAGAAAAAGCGAGTTTGCTAAGAAAGAGATTAAATACCTAGGGTTCATAATCTATGCTAACAGAAAAGGCGTAGGGACCGACCTAGAAAAGGTAGAGGCCATGCGTAACTAGGAGCGGCTAAGGACATAGAAGGAAGTCTGTAGATTCCTTAGCTTCGCTAACTACTACAGGATGTTTATCCCGAACTACTTGAAGACAGCTAGGCTGTTAACTACGCTTATAGGAAAGGGCCAGCTATTCTCCTAGGGAGAAAGCAAGGAGTCCGCGTTCAAAATGCTAAAGACGAAGTTCTGCTTAGCGCTAGTCCTTTCTTAATAGAACCCGGAGCTGCCGACCTTTTTAGAGACTAACTGTAGTAGGTTTGCGTTAGAGGCGGCTCTCCTACAAGAAAGCAACAGAGTCTGTAGACTAGTTAGTTTCTTTTCATAGAAGCTTAACAAAGCAGAGATTAACTATAACATCTACGACAAGGAAATGTTAGCTGTAGTATCTAGCCTTAAGTTCTAGGGCCCCGAGCTGAAATTGTGTAGCCCCTTCACAATTCTTATAGACTACAAAAACCTAGAGTACTTCATAGTCAAGCGACAGCTGTCTAAGTAACAGATACGGTAGTACAAGACCCTCGCGTAATTCTAGTTCTCCCTAGTGTATCGCCTAGGCTCTAAGGCAGTAGTACTAGACACGCTGTTAAGACGAGAACAGGACACGCTAGGAGCAGGAGATAAGGAATCGCGGCTTAAGAGGTTCTTAGATCTAGAGGTCATGAAAAATTAGCCGGAGACTGCAGACAAGAGTAGTAATAGCGTACTAATTACCTCGACCTGCATAATATCTACTACCTTAGTTAAGGACGAATTAGTACCTGTTAACTCCGCGCCTTCTAACACAGACTCTACCGGGCCTTTCTAGGACCGCACCCTTAATAAGTTGTAGGCAGCTATAGTAGAGAAGGACGAGCTATACTCGACAGTAGTCAGAGTAGTAAAGAGTAGCTCCTAGACGCTACTAGCTAGGGTGACGCTAAAATTACAAGCTAGGGACTACAAGATCGACAAGAGGGGCTTCCTGTAGTACCGCGACAAGCTCTAGGTCCCTAGAGTAGTAACTAGTTAGTCTAGGCAGGACATCCTAGACCCTAGAGATGAAAGTAACAACACACTTAGGACGAGGCTAATCTAGTCTATGCATGACACCCTAGTATACAGGCACCTAGGACAAGATGCCATGACAATAATCCTAGGGCGCGACTTCTACTAGCCCTTACTGTCTAAGCATGTCTGGCAATTCCTAAGAAACTGCGACTACTATAGTCGTAACAAGGTATAGAGAGAGTATAAGCACAGACTACTAAAGCTACTACTAGTTCCTAACAGATTCTTCTAGGAAATCTCGATGGATTTCATGACAGACCTGCCTAAGTCTAAGGGATGTTAGTACCTGTAGATTTTTAAGGACTGCTTATGCAAGTCTGTAGTGTTATAGGTAATACCTAGCATAAAAGCAGAGGAGTATGTAGAGAAGTTTATAGACTACTAGGCCTAGTACCATAGAATGCTAGCGGCTATTACAAGCGACTAGGGTACTAACTAGACTAGCACCTTTTAGAGGACCTTCTGTGAAAGAATAGGGGTGTCCTAGTAGTTAAGCTCCGCATACTACCTATAAACAGACAGAGGCCCTAAACGCCTTAACTAGGAGGTATAGGCGTACCTGTAGAACTTCATTAATTATGAGTAATCCGACTAGAAACAGTAGCTCCCTATAGCACAACTAGCGCTAAACGGGAGGTACTACTTAGGGATTAGCATAAGCCCCTTCTTTGCTACCTATAGCTACAAAGTATAGGGCCCTATGCCTTTAGCTAAGGACGCTAAAGAGCCTAGCCTGTTAAAGGCTACTAAGAGGGCAAAGGCATTTGTAGAGAAGATCTAGAGCATAACAGGAATCTGCTAGGCTACTATAGTAGCTTCTATGTAGGAATAAGAGGAGTCTGCTAATAAACGTTAGAACCCTGCCCTAATTTACAAAGTTAGTAACAAAGTCTAGCTAGATCTACGTAACTATACTACAGAGAGACCGAAGAAAAGCTTAGACGTAAAGCACGCAAAGTACATAGTAGCTAAGGTAATATTACTAGTCTCTATCTGTCTAACTAGGCTCCTAAGTAATATATACCTAGTGTTCTATACTAACCTGCTAAGACTAGCAGGCAAGGACCCTATGCCTAGGCAGGAGAATAATGACAAACAGCTAGACCCTGTGCTATTCGACTCGCATAAGGAATAGTTAGTAGAGGAGATACTTTACGCGAGGAATAGGAGGAAGGGAAAAGGGCATAAGGTCCTAGTAAAATAGTCAGGGTATTACGACCCTACGTAGGAGCCCTTAGAAAACCTAATAGACACTAAGGTAATAGACTGCTTTAAACAGACTTAGGGGAGCGCGGAGAGTGTAGACAGACCTAGAGAGAGGTAGGACAAGGGGAAGAGAGAAGGAAGGCGCAGATCTTAGAAAGAGGAGCCTAGCGTTTTAAACAAGGAGTACAGGCGCTTTAAGAAGGGCATAGTCAAGAAAAAAAATTTTAACATTAACTACATATATAACAAAAAAAAACCCCTAGTAGCAGGAACCCGTACTAAGAACAGGGACCTTAGCGACAATTACGCGGGATTGTTACTAGGAACCCCGCTAGTAGGGCTAGCCCCCTCGCTGTCTAAGGGGTCCTTGCTAGACCCCCTAGACCTATTACCTAGGCCGCTATTAGCCTCCCTGGCCTTTTAGCTAGGTGTCATAAGGGTAGGTGCCGATAGCAGGAAGGTAACTAGGTGTTAGACTCGTAGAGCTGTAAAGAATATCGACAATAGCAATTGTCCTTATAACTAACTATCCCCTAGGGAAAGGGAATTGAATTAAGCACGAAGCTCCTAACTGCCTGTCCTAAAGCCATCCCTATATACTAGAGAGACAGAGCAGCTCTATTAGATCTGTTAACAGACTAAACAGATCCGTGTCTGTAGATCTATAGCCTAACCCTACAGATCTAAGAGTCTGTTATCCCGTGACAGATCCCTTCTCCCTTATAGGCCTATAGATCTGTAGACTAACCCTACAGATCCGGGGGTCTGTCCTTATGTAACAGATCCTTTCTCCTATGACTATGCCTATAACTTATAGCACTTAGGACCCTCATGATCCTGTAACCTATAGTACTCCTAATACTTATGACACTATCCCCCTCTTAGCCTAGCTCGTCCCTAAGCTACCTTATTAGTACAGGGTTTCTCTTGTCATTTCCTTTTGTGCTATGATGTCTTCTCTTTCTACATTACTGCCTTGTGTCATCCTAGACACTAACGCCCCTTTAACGTAGAAACGCAAACGCCGCGCGAATCGAATCCATCGTTAGGGCTAGGATAGCATAAAGTCCTATACTTAGTGTCAAGAGTTAAAGCTCGTTTGTTAGGTACATATTTCCTTAGGGAAATGTTCATAATGTTACTTTAGCAACTGTCGGAGTTATGACGCGAAGGTAACAGAGGTCGAATAGAAGAAGTTAGGTAATTAGCGGAAAAGACTAATTGCTAATCTTAATCGTGCGAAGGTAGTCCTAGCCGAGGCTTCGTAGAAGATAATAGAGGTGCATGCAAAGGAGATACGTCTTCGAAAACAGTTAGACGCGGTCGACTAGGAGGTCGAGGATAGTCGCGCTCTTAAGGAGCGTAAGATTAGGGAGGATGAGGCCAAGGAACAGGCTCTCTCGCAGGCTAGGTTTCTTCTTGACCTAGATCCTTTAGTAGGTCTCGCTCTTAGTCCTACGACATAGAGCGTAATAGAGGGTTTCGCTAACGCCTCGTATTAGGGTTTCCTAGATGGCGTGGTAGCCGAGCCGATCGACAGCGTCCCGTAGGAGTCTAGTCGTGGCTTATGATCTTCTTCCTAGGTTCGTTCCTTTCTCGAAACTTCGTATCTTTTGCTAACAGTTTCGCAGATGTTCTAGGAGTTCCTAGGTGTTCTCGGTACTCCTATATCCTTCCTATTTTACTAAGTACTCTTGCTGTCTGTCCTGCTAGCGAGTGTCGACAATCTTTTCGACAGTATACTCTAGTTCTTCTACTTTAGGGTCGAGTAGTAAGGGTTCCGTTTATAGTATAGCGTCTAGCGCTACTTGTTCTAGCAGAGAGACATAGAACACAGGGTGTATTCTTATCTGCTTAGGTAGCTGTAACTTAAAATTAACTAGTCCCTTCTTAGCCTTGATCCTAAATAGTCCTAGTTTTATAGCGTCTAGTTTTTTACTCGGCTTGTCTGATTTGATGTGACAGCGGAGGAGGTATACCTTGTCCCCCTCCTTTAGAATTAGTCCCTTAATTCTCTTACGATTCGCGTACCGTGCTATGTTCTGCTAATAGAACTGCAGGTCGAGTCGTGCTTCTGTTTGCAGCTAGCGTAGATGTTCTACTCGTCTGAGTGCTACTAGGTCCGGATTACTAGCTAAGACGTCCGGGATGTCTTCTATAGCTAATCTATATGCCATCTGAAAAGGCGAGAGTCCTGTCGACTCTACTAGCATACTATTATACGCGAGCTGTGCTATTAGCAACAACTCTACCTAGTTGTTCTAGTCTCTATTCACATAGGATCGAAGGTACTATTCTAACGTCTGATTTAGACGTTCTGTCTGTCTATCTGTCTAAGGGTAGAAGGAAGTACTTAGTCGATGTTTGACCTAGAATTGCCTCATTAGGGCTCTCTAGAAGTTAGAGGTAAACACGGATCCTCGATCCGTTACTAGGTCCTATAGCATGCCGTGTAGTGCTACTACCCATTTAATGAAGACATGTGCGATATCTTTAGTCTTGAAGTCTTCGCGGTAAGGGATAAACTTCCTAAACTTAGTGAATTAGTCGACTACTACTATGATCCTGTCAAAGAACTCATTTGTAGCGGGTTCTCTCGACTAAGGTAGTTTGACGATGAAATCTATGGCGAGCGATTCCTATAGCTAGCCGTTAAGGTACCTTAAGTAGTCGTAGTAGCCTATATGGTTTGTGATAGTCATGCTTAATTTGTTAGCAAGTTACACATTAACAGACGTAGTCCTCGATTACCTTGCTCATCCTAGGGAAGTAATATTCTTGTCGGAGAATTTGCTTTATTTTAGACACTCCTAGGTGTCCTGCCTAAGGTACGTCATGTTAGAGTCATAGTAGCTCCAATCGTAAAGACATTAGTATGTATACTAATCCTTAAAACAGAAGGATTCTGTCTTTGTCTTCCTAATCCTCCTGTCTATTCATGTCGTCGCGGACAGCGAGTGTAGTTAGGTCGTAGACTAGCGCGTTCTTCAGGTCGTCCTAAAATTCACTAGTCTTTGTAACAGTCGTAGCCGCGAGTTAGTTGACTCCTAGCGTGCTATCGCTATTTTCCTGGAGAATAGTGTGTTTCTCCTGCTTCACGCCCTTCATATAGTTAGTCTAGCGGCTAAGTGCATTAGCGCGTGCGTTATTAGTCCCCTTGCGATAGACGATCTTGCAGTTAAAACTAGAAAGCTCCTTACTCTACCGAACCTGTTATTAGTTTAACTCTTTTGTTGTTATAAAGTATCGCAAGTTCTTATAGTCTGTGTAGACCGTGACCTAGTGCTTAGAACCTTCTAAGTAGACTCGCTAGGCCTTGTAGGCGTCTACTATGGCTAGAAGTTCTTTGTCGTAGACGTCGTATTAGAGTTTAGGTCTAGACAATTTCCTCGAGTAGTAGGCGACTAGCTGTAGTCGTCTACTCGGTCCTAGTTGACTTAAGCATGCCCCGAGTACTACGCTAGAGGCATCTATTTCGACTATAATAGGCTTATCTAGGTCGAATACAAGTAAGATTAGCTAATCTGTGAATCGTCGCTTAAGTTCCTTGAAGGCATTCTGTTAGGCGTCGTCCTATACGAATAGTGTATCCTTTGTAGTAAGAGTTGTAAGTAGTGCCGTAATCTTCGAATAGTTTGCTACAAATCTTTAGTAGAAGTTAGCAAACCTAAGGAAGGACTATACTTCCTTAACATTAGTAAGCGTAGGCTACTCTTTTATGACTTAGACTTTCTTAGTGTCTATCTTAATTCTATTCCATGCTACTACGTAGCTAAGGAATTATATTTCCTGCTTATGAAACTCGCTCTTCTAAGGCTTAACCTTTAACCGGTAATCCTAGAGTTTCTAAAGTACCTTACATACATAAGTCCTATGTTCTTTAATTGTCTGTAAGTAGACAAGGATGTCGTCTAGGTATATAACTACAAAGACGTCAAGGTACTCTCGTAGCACGTTATTAATAAATGCCTGCTATGTAGCTAGGGCATTTGTTAACCTAAATGGCATGACTATATACTCGTAGTGTCTAAACCTAGTTTAGAACGTAGTCTTCTATTCTTCGCCTTCCTTAATTCGAATTTAGTTATACACTCTAGGTATGTCGAACTTTAAGAACTACATTGCTCCTTACAGGCGGTCCTATAATTCCGAGAGTAAAGGAAGTAGATAACTATTCTTTATTATGATGTCGTTTAATCTACAATAATCTACGTAGAGTTACTAGTCATCTTCCCCCTTAGGTACAAACAGGATCGGATATCTGGCTAGGGACTACGACTTGTAGATAAAGCCTTTCCGGAGGTTGTCTTCAAGGTATTTCCGGAGAATCTCTAGTTTCGCGGCTAACAACAGGCGAACTAATTGCTTCGTTAGTGTCTTGCTAGGGAGTAAGGGTATCCTATAGTCCTACTCCTAGTGTTCTGGCAGAGCTTCTTAGTTAGGTTCTTCCTCGAAAAGAGTAGCAAACTCTTTATACTTATTAGGAACTATGAATTCGACCCTGACTTCCGTTTGCGTTACTTTAACCTATAGGACGTGCACTTCCTATTCTGGATCCTTAATAGCGGCTACTATCTCGCTTAAAGTCATAGCACATATTTCGATCTTGCCTAGTACGTCATGTACTACAGGTAGAGGTATCGATCTTAAGAGTTCCAGGAACTAGATCCTCTCATTCTTCTAGTTAATATAGGGGTTAGCGTTTCTTAGCTATAGTAACCCTAGTACTACATCTGAGCCTAGTAACTCCGTGATGTCGAACTAGAGCATCTCTTAGTAGCGTCCTATCCGCAGAGGCATTATCTCGGTCTCTTTGTCAACTACTCCTTAGTTGTACGTGACCGGCTTTCTATTAATTGCTTGTAGCGAGAAAGCATTTGTCTTCGCCTGTAGCTTTATCCTAGCTATCCTAGCGAACTTAGGCGTCATGAAGATTCTAGTACATCCTGAATCTATTAAGGCCCTAGCTAGCGTCTCGTCAATATGTACCTATACTCTAAGGTTGTCCGCATATCTGGCGCCGATCGCGGCATATCGTTGTAGCCCTGTCTAGTCTGTCTGTAGGTCTAATTCTAGCGGACCTTGTCGTTTCCCGAATAACTGTCTTCATGGACTAGTTTAGGGATCATACGGTCTTAGCTTCTTCTTAGAGCGTTACCGTTTTCTGGCCTAAGAGGTCGTTCTCGCTCTTAGCCTCGCTGTTCCTACGCGTTTCTTACGTACTCTATCTTTAAGTAGTAGACTTAGAGTCGTAGCGCTTGTAGAATCTAAATACCTTCGTAGGTTAGGTAGCCTCCCTAGGGCGTAAATTCTACCCCGAACAGTACAATTTCTTAGACAACTTTCTGATGCGCGTGAGGTTAAGCTACGACTAGTAGTCTCCTTAGGTGTCGTCGCATACGGTCGGCTAGTTCCTCATACTAAAGCTAGTCGACGTGTTGTACTCCATTAATCCATAGGTAAGCCTAAGCCTACTAGTTCTGTATGATTCGGATAATGTCGAGTCTAATGTCATGCGGCGGCATAGCCTATCGCTCTATGCTCTCGTCTTCCTTGGAATCAGGAATGACGGCTTCGACAAGCTCGTAGTTGTCGTCCGAACCTTCTTCTTCTTCTTCTAGTTCCTGTTGCCTTAGGACTGTCGTACTAGAAGGTGTACCTCTTAGCGCATAGATCGACTGTGCCTTGTTTTAGCTAGGGTACTATCCGGAACTATCTTTATCACTCATGTGAATTCGACAATCGTCGTCATAGCACGTAGTCTAAGTAAGTGCAGCATAGTCCGGTTCTCAAGTAGCGGCGGCCTTTTACTAAGGCGCTATTATAGTCACGCAAGCCTGCTCTATCCTAGGTAGTTCCTGTCGTTGCTTCTTAGCAAAACACTCGCGGGCAAAGTGTCCTTTCTTTCTACAGTAGTAGCACTCGAGATTACTCTTGTCGAATAGCTTCTTCAGACTATTCTAGGGAGGAGAGCCCTTCCGCGGCTTTCCTTAGGGTCCGTTCCTTAGACGCCCCTTAGTTGCATCTAACTCTATAGGTTAGAGACTGTAGTAATCGCTTCGCTATTTTAGTGCTAATCGTTAGACCTTATAGTTAGCCTGTGCTAGCTTGCGATTTCCATGTTATCGTTCTTGCTATTATTCCTAGATGTAATTATTAATTCTAATCGCGAGATCGCTTATTTCCTTGAATGTCGTTAGCTGATCTCCTCTGGCGATTTCGTCTTTAACTGTCTCCTTTAGTCCCTAGTAGAACTAAGCGGCTAAAGCATTATCATTCTAGTCGACTTAAGCAGAGAGAGTCTAAAAGTCCACGCGGTACTTAATAACAGAACCCTTCTGCTAGATTCCTAGGAGAGCTCTCTTAGCCTCTTGTTGCTTATTACTAAGCCTAAAAGCTTCGCGTAATGCCTTAAACAAAGACTTGTCTAAGTTAAGAATCTCCCTAGTTGTCGTCTTCCTAGCTTCGACATTGCTAACATGATCTAGATAATCTGTTAGATGAGGCTAGATAAACTCGAACGCTAGTCCCTTTAGGTAAGAGACAATGTACATCATTTGCTTATAATGTGTTATAAACTGTTCTATATCTATGTTAAATGCTAACTAGCATTATAGGATAAACATCTTAACTTAAGATCGTTACCCTGTAAACTCTGTAGGGCTTCCTATCTTAAAGCTGTTATTACTATGTCTATTCCTAGTAGTTAAACCTGCGACAGATGCTAGAGCCATCTCGCTAAGGTAAATAGATTCGAGCTACTACGTAATTTGAGGTATAGTAGCAACTTGTCCTTGTAGTGTTAGTTAACTATTGCTAGAAGTTAAACTAATAGCTAAAGAACTACTTAACATAGGTGTATGTTAAGTACTTAACGAGTCCCCTA
Source organism: Teratosphaeria epicoccoides (assembly GCA_021401465.1). Classification (NCBI taxonomy): domain Eukaryota; kingdom Fungi; phylum Ascomycota; class Dothideomycetes; order Mycosphaerellales; family Teratosphaeriaceae; genus Teratosphaeria; species Teratosphaeria epicoccoides. The sequence goes on along the minus strand of JADDMT010000079.1, from coordinate 94,672 downwards.
ATACTTCCTTAGAAGTAGTGCTTAAAATGTCATAAGGGTAGGTACTAATAGCAGGAAGGTAACTAGGTGTTAGACTCGTAGAGCTGTAAAGAATATCGATAATAGCAATTGTCCTTGTAACTAACTATCCCCTAGGGAAAGGGAATTAAATTAAGCACGAAGCTCCTAACTACCTATCCTAAAGCTATCCCTATATACTAGAGAGACAGAGCAGCTCTATTAGATCTGTCGACAGACCTAACAGATCTATGTCTGTAGATCTATAGCCTAACCCTACAGATCTAAGGGTCTATTATCCTGTAACAGATCCCTTCTCCCTTATAGGCCTGTAGATCTGTAGACTAACCCTATAGATCCGGGGGTCTGTTCTCACGTGACAGATCCTTTCTCCTATGACTATGCCTATGACTTATAGTACTTAGGACCCTCATAATCCTGTAACCTATAGTACTCCTAATACTCATGACACTAGGACCCTAAGTAGCGGCGCTAGGCTTAGCCTAACAAGGGCTCTCCCCCTTGCTAGTAACATTCTCCTACTACCTACCTAGGGCAAGCGCTAGTAGAACGCCCCTAGACCTTTTAAAGGGTTAGCGTGTAGAAACCCATAGAGTATAGGATAAACTTTTAGGAGGCCCTACTAGGCAACAGTAGTAGTAATAGTCCCTGTAACCTCCTAGGCTATAATGCTACACAAGAGTTAGTAGAGTAATCATGAGGGGGACTAGCAAGAAATACCCGGATAGTAGGCCTACTAACTATAAAGGCCCTAAGGCCTTCTAGGCCTTAAGGACCTTTAACAGGTCGCTATAGGTAGTAGCGCTATTACTATGTTAGCTATGTAAAGATAACTAGGATTTAGGTCATACCTGTTAGCATCCTAAGAACATGTCTAGGAGGCGTAGGACATATAGGCAAGGGAGAGGCTAGCTAGGTTAGCAGGACGTTTAGCCTAGATACTAAGTAGAACGTATAGGGCCTTATAGTTTAGGTACTTGCTAGCGTATCTCCTATAGGCATAGGCGCAGGTAGACTAGATAAGTTAGCATAGGCTAAGCAGAGTAGCAAGGAGCCTAAGACACACTAATTAGGGGATGTAATCTACGCCCTAGAGGGCGTAGTTAACATAGTAGATAGTAGGCGCTATCTGATACCTGTTAGTATTACCTAGAGTCTAAGAAGACAGGTTCAGAGAATTAGGGAGAAGGGGGGCTTACTATGTAAGTAAGCATGTAAGAGAAAGGAAGCAAGAGTAGTATTAACAGCGACTTTTTTATATAGTAACAGACATACTAGCATAGGCCTAGGAGTGCCCCCTTAATAGCTTAGACTATAATAATAGAAGTAAAGTAAAGTAAAGTGAAGTAAAGTAAAGTAAAGTAGATTTAGCTAAGTAGTAGAGTTTAGGGACTATGTAAGAATAGCTAGTAGCTAGCTCCTATATACTAGAGCATAGCCAGGAAAAGGGGGGTTTTTAATCACAAAATTAAAGAGAAGTAGTTTTCAAGCAAAGTAGAGTTATAATACTATATAAGAATTATTAGGGGCCTAGTCTTTTAAGCTAGAGAGCTACTAGTAGGGGGGATTTACTCATGACACTACTACTCTCTAGGTAGCTCTATCTAAATCTAGACGCAAAACGCAAGGAAATAGCTTGTACTCCCTTAGGCTCCTAGCTATTCTACGTAGAGGAGAGAGGAGAGAGAGAGGTAATATGAAGGGCAGGGCCCTAAGTCCTTAGTATAGGCTAAAGCCTATACGTGACCCTAACCCCTAATAAGGCTAGCTATAAAGGACTAGACAGCTAGCAGATAGTCTCTCTCTCCCTATTATACTTGTTAAATACTACATAAGCTCCTATGTACATGCTATTTACTTATGATAATGTCTCTATTATACTCTGTTAGAAACTATGCTCTAATAGAGATAGTCTCTATTACTAAGCTATGTTCTCTGTCTTAGCTTCTATAGAAGCTTCTAAAACAGAGTTATATTATATGACTTAGAGGGTATTATATAACTCCTCTATTATAGCTATGTTCTATAATACTATTCTGTAACATTACTCTACTCTTTAAGAGAATAGAGGAGACCTAGCAAGTAAAGTAAGTACTCTAAGCATAGTAAAATAGAGTTCATTATATAATAAAGTTAGAAGGCTAGAGACTACCTTATTAGGGCTTAAAGATTTACCTTAGGAGTAATGTTAGTATAGCTCTAACATTCTAGATCCTAACTAGTAGTAGGATTACTATACTAATATCTAATCTATTAATCTTTAACTAGTCTTGTTAAGCTTTATACTAAATAAAGCTTTACTATATATAGTAATTAGTATATCTTTAACCTCTTTATAATAGGTAGAAAGTACTTAGATATAGTATAAGCTAGGTAATTTAGTACTAATATCTTTAGTAATAATAAAGAAATTATAGGTATTTTTCTTAAGTTTAGTAGATATATAATAGTAGATAGGTAATATAATAAGAATCATATATGTAGAACAAGTACTTACCTATTAATGACACTAAAGAACTACTAATCATTAATATTATACAGCTGTAATATGCTTATGTAGAGGGCACGTGATCTGTTCTCTCCTAGTTAAAAGCTGTACTCTTCTAACTCCTACGCTGCTTCTGACGACGAAGTATGCGCAGCCTTGTAGAGCGCGCGCACCCGACATTTTCTCGATCGATGTGCCCCTGCATGAGTACCAATTAGCGGCCGATCGAGTACCCCCGACGAGCCATCAGATGTAGAGCAGCATGAGAGATCGCGAAGCTTGCGCTCATCGATGCCAAGTCAAGACTAGCCGCACCGCCGTTCGGGGGTTGTCCTGTTATTATGTTTGACGCTGCTAGCAGGAGCCACGATGGCAGGACCGCGCCGCAAGTCCGGCTGTCTCATTATTAGAGGTATATTCCTGGATGTCAACGTCCGCGCCTCTCCGTAGGAACAGATATAAAGCTTTGCAGATGTAGAAATTGTTGCTTGCGCACCACGGCTGAAAACGCGAGCTACACAATGCGCTTCCTAACACTGCATGTATTAGCGCTTATCCTCCCATTCACCAGGGCCGCAGTGCGTCATTTGCCTCCCTCACACCTTATCATTATGATCTAACACATTGGCAGTCCTGCGGCGCTGATAAGTCCGGCGGTGATGGTGTCTGCCAGCCAGACAGCGTCGAAGAAGCGAATACGTATTCTGAGCAGTATTGTCATCCGGTTCGTACGATGCATGTTTTGGCGACGATACCTCTGTGTTTCTGACAACAGCATGTGGGCGCGTAGAATAGCCCCTGCAGAGTCAACAGGCACCCTTGCACCTTCAATGCACAGCCATATGGGGAGGGAAAGGATCAAACCATGCGCGCAAATTGCTCGTAAGGGAGAGAGCTTGGAGTCGGAGGTTCTAGTGCGGTTGTAGAACGGCTACAGGATTCGTGGAAATCTATCAGAAATTCTAAAAAATAGTGAAGCAGATGCTTCGAGGAGTGTTTGACAATTGCGGAATTAGGCAGTCAGATGTCGCGGAAATTGACAAAGCCGCCTCCAACAGAAGCCACCGTAGAACTTATCGACTACATAGGCCTTAGAGGAATACAGACATTTGACCTGTCTCTCGGTTCGTCTCTTGTTATCACAACGTGACCCGTTATCTGATGCCCCCGCTGCTAGAAGTCCCCGCCGCCAAAGTCACCACCGTCATCACCACCAAAATCACCTCCTCCGCCACCGTCGTTACCTTGATCGTATCCTTGCTGGTACCCCTGGTCATACTCCTGCTGATCATGATCCTCCACGGCGTCCATTAGCAACGCACCACCAACCAACCCAGCACCAGCACCCAGCAGCGCACCGCCTCCGGCTCCCATTCCATGCTTCTTCTGCGCTTGCACTTGCTGCGGATAGTAGCCTTGCTGCTGCGGTGGATATCCGTACGGCTGTTGTTGCGGGTAGCCGCCGTATCCGCCGTACTGCGATTGGGACGAATACTGCTGTCCATACTGAGGCGGCCGAGACGAGCTGGCTCCACCAAGCTTGGAAGCGAGTTTGCCCAAAAGCCCCTTCTTCTGCGCCTCTTGTGGAGGCATCGCTGACGACGATTGCCCGTATGGTGACTGCTGTCCATAAGTGCCGCCCTGCGCACCGTAGGTTGGAGCACCACTCTGGCCGTAGTAGCTGTCTGCCGCGCCACGATTGCGGTCATTCTCTTCTTCTTGTAATTTTCTCGCCAGTGCTTCATCGTCGGTGGTATTGCTGCCGCCATATGGATTGTTGGCGCCAAACCCGGCCTTCTCCGGTCCAGCAGGTTGTATTGATCCATGGTCGTAGCCTGGTGGGGCGCCAGCAGGCGGCGCGTCGCCAGCAGCGTACACCGGCTCGGTCGGCTTGGTCCATTGCGACTGCTTGGTGTCTGCGCGATATCTGTCAGCGTTGATTCAGCGTCCTAGGTCGGCCGCTGGTGCCTCACAGGTATTTACATAGAACCATTCCCTGTACTGCTCGTTCCACACGGCCTTCCAGCCGGCGGGAACCTGCGGCGGTGGCGGACCTGGTGGAGGTGCATAGTCAGCCATGTTTGCTGAGCAGTGAAATTGGTACGTTGACCCTAAGTTCAATATATGCGATGGGCTGGAACATATATCTTGCTCCCCTGCGTGGCCGCCTAGACCGCCATTACATCATCAGGGTGGCTGACTTGATCTAAGGTAGCCGCAGTGCGGCATTATCATTTTCAAGTGGCTGTGCTTGTTGCGCTTTACATGCAAGAGACTAAACAAACACTATTACACATAGGCCTTAGCTATAGCATGCACTAGGACTAATAAGTATCCTATAGTATGTTAAATACTACAAAGCTATTATAACTAGTATAGTATAGTATTACTTGTAACAAACAGGACTCCTCTACATGTAATCTATAATAAGCTAGCTATAGGACATTAGTCTCTTTATTAAGCATAGCTTATTAGTTAGCAAAACTATCTAAAGTACTAAAAGATTATACTAAGTTCTATAATAAGAAAAGTCAGTTAATCTAATTTTCATAGCAAAATAACTTTATGCATAGCTGCACAGCCTCAAGCGAAGGAGGCTGACAGAACAGCTTCCCGTAGCTTGCTGTGCTGCGTGTACTCTTAAATGTTTGACACAGACCGAGCTCAGCAACACGGAGGCATCGCCCCCGTCGTTCGCCATGGGCCAAGCGACGCCTTAGCATAACACCATTAATCAGGAATCCAGCATAAACGCGAGTCGCAAAGTAAGCACTAAGATACCAGAATGCTGGTTGAGCATTTTGAAGAGCCGCGGACGCCATGCATCTGCAGATGCATTGCTACAGTTTTCTGCCTGTCTAGGTGGAATTGACTATCCAGTCGCCTACGTATCTTGTCGCCTATGCCGCTCACGAGAACTGAATGAAGTAGGATCAGAGTCAATTGATGCCAGACCTTACACAGGGGAGACACTGATGTGATGAAAACAACTCACCTCGGGCTTCTGATCAGCACCATCAACCGGCTTTGCATAACCCAATCGGTCACGATTGTAAAACTCCACCTGAATGGGATGATTCGCGGCTCCGCCATCGAGACTCCCAGACTTCACGCAAGTCATGTCAGGCATGACTTCCAGCTCAGTGTAGAGCGAGGAACCGCAGTTGGAGCAGAACCAGTGCTTGTTGATCTTGCCGGAGGCACCGACAGCGTCGTAGTCCTTGGGCTTGCCGGACGTGACTTGGAAGGAGGTGCGCGGGACGACTACGTTGGAAGTGTAAGCCGCGCCGGTCCATTTCTGGCAGTCGGTGCAATGGCACAGAGCAGTGACGGCTGGTTCGCCTGGAATGCTGTCAGAGCAGCGCACGCAGACGTGCAAGTGTACAAGCCGTACCAGTGTACTCGTAGTGGACTTGCCCACACATACAGCTGCCTTTCGCCATGTTGCCGGGATAAGTCTGCACTGTGAACAATGAAGAATTCTACCACCTGTCTGTTGACGCGCGATCGGACAAGACCTGTTGCGAGTCACCATGCAGTTTATTATAGGTCGCCTTGCCCCTCTCCTTGACACCTGCGATGGGTCGGCCAGCTCGAAGCGCTCGCCCGGAAATGCCGCCGATCACGTCCCTCGACAGGTCTAGAAGCCATTGTCGTGCGTATGGACGAGCTTGCTATCCGCAAGGTCACAAGTGGAAGGGACTCCGGTTGACCGCGCGCACCTGCCAGAGCAGCTCAAAAGCTTGTTGATAGTGGGGTTGACCCTTCTCCCACTCCTCAGTCGAGACAGTGTCTGCGGCGTGAGAGACACATCGCTGCTTTTACGAGCAACGCCGGCACGGTCGGAGAGATACCCTATCCAGTGACGGAAGGAAGATCAAACGCAAGTTCGAGCCTTGAGATCTACGCTGACCATCAAGGTGCTATCAGGCCTGGTGACTATTCTTAACCAATCACCGAGTACTCGATGAGGGTGACTGCTTCTTGAGGCAGTCAGATGCTCGTTGACACGACCATCACCACATCGATGCGATCACGGCCTTTTTATCACCAGGTGCTCGACCTGGAGCCCAAACTGCTGATATGCTGCCCATCAGACTTACAGCACAACATGCCTGACAGCGTTTTGTGTAATTCGGCTCGTGCCATGGTCGTAATGATCTGGGTGAGAGGCGCAGATCGCTGTGGCTGCTGTGCTCACAACCTCACATCAACAGATCCTCGAAAGGACTTGGCGGTCGACTTCGCCGTCATGAGGAGCGAGGTCGACAGCCTAACACCACAGCATGCTTGCTCCCATCCGAACGACGAGTTCAATAACTCTTGTCCACGGGTGACTACCCCAGCCTTTGCTTGAGCGGAGATCGCTTTGATGCCTCCGCGAAAGTCTTGTGACATTTCTCTTGTCCTTGAATGACTTGTCAGCAACCGAAATCCAACGCCTGCTAGGCGGAACATGCTTGTCGGTCGCACAAAGTCCGCTCCAGGATTCCATATGTACTGGCCGGCACCACGACGCGGATGCAGGAGCTCGGATCGCCTTTGCGGCCATAGAACCATTTCTAAGTCCTGGTCATCCCAAACGCTAGGTAACGCGGCGGCTAAGTCCGACAGATTGCTGCATTTTGATGATGCTTCGTGTTGCGCCGTTCAGCCACACTCCGGAGAAGGTGTTCCCACTCTGCCGTCTTGTAATGGAGATGATGATGAGACTGGCACGCTTTCGAGAGGCCCTGTGCCCGACGATCCGCCGAACCACAACTTCCTGGCAGCGTAGAAATTCTGACGGCTGAGCACTTGATCTGGGCCGCTTTTAGTGTCACTGCCTTGATCTGGGTACATTCGCGCCACGCGAGATTGCGCGCACATATACACTTGGGATTGATGTTGAGTAATCGAGGATTAAAGTATCGTGGCTGTCTCGCTATAGACAGCCATACAGCTAAGTAAAAGTAAGCAGGTCTCCGGTGGGGAACGCTTGGTCAGGCTTCATTGGGCCAATAGAAGCAGTCCGCCAGGTTGGCGCTCACCTGTCGCACGCACGTGGAGCCCTTGCGGATTAAATAATCATGTTGTTCACAATTTACCATAACAGCGGGGGAGTTCCAACGGGTTCTACGTCAAGATCAGCCTAGGGTCAAGCAGCTCTGTTCTCGGCGGCGGGAAAAAGCGTTCAATGAAACCATCATTGGCCGAGCACAGACACTGGAGCGAAAAATGCGTGCTAGTATAGCTCTCTCACTGTCCAGTGTGTACACAGTGAATCAGGATGACAACTGACAACAATCTCTGCGGTGCCCTGGGCTGGTAGACATGTCTCGCCAGTACTGTCAACCGCGCCATCGATGCCCATCGCACTCCCAACGCCGATCGCTTGCTTTCAAATACCAAGGCTCGCCAAGTTTGCCAGTTGCTATGTGCATGGGTGGAGATGTGCAGTATTCCACGATACCCCAAAGATCGATGCTTTCACATGAAGCCGTTGAACAAGGGAATCAGAGTCTGCGCCAGCCAAAAGCTGAACGTGAGCTTCGGGCCAGTCATGAGCAGCTTCGGCACCAACCCCTTGAAGAATGCTGTCGGGCCTTCGTGTCGCAGCATATCGGTGATGACCTTGACGCCGCCCTTCTTCGACTCGAAGTCTTGGTTCTGTATCCGCGTCTTGACCACGTCCAATGGGGCCGAGACGATTAGAGAAGCACTGGATCCAGCAAGGGATGCGACAAAGTTCTGGAACCAGGTCGCCTTGTTGTAGTCCTGCAGGCCCAGCATCTCCTTTGCGACTGCGCTGCCCCCGAAGAGAGCAAATGAGCCGGGTGCGTTACGTGCGGCAGTCCAGCCCCATCCCCGGTACAGCTTGAAATTCTCATCCGCGACAATACGCGCGACGCCTCGGCCCCGGAACGCCTCCGGATTTGTCTGTCGCATGATCTTGAGCACATCCAGGGGCAGCAAGACGATCTCACCGATTCCGATCAGCGACCCAGCAGTCGCGTGCATCATGGCTTTTCCGTTGCCCTTGCCGAACGTCGCATCGAATTGTCCGCCATAGTGCATGCTGAGGTAGTCGCGCACGAACGGCTGTCCGCCGTACTTGTACACTCGCTGCAGGACCTTGTAAGCCGCCGCGTAGCCGAGGCCGGGAAAGAGGGTGAAGAATCGTGAGACGAATGGCTTCTCGGCGTGTTGGCGGAAGATGACGCTGTTGAGTTGCGATGCATTGCCAATCTTGTTCTGATTCGACATGAGACGCTTGGCGATGGTGTCGACGGGGTGGAAGACGATGAGCTCGGTGATACCGGCGGTACCTGTTCAAGCAGGCAGGACCGGTCAGCATGTGGTGCGGCACCTGGTCCTGAGCATTGGGAAGGTGCGATGGAGGTATCCAAAGGAAAGCGCGTACCTGCTCCCAGTAACCGCGCGGCTGTAGACTCGCGCTCGCTGTTCTTCGCCGAGCCCTTGGGCGCTGGTATGGAAGGCGACATGATTGTGGCGGATCAGTCGTCCCTTCTTGTTCAATTCGCTGCGCGGCTGTTGAGGAGAGCGTGCGACTCCAACATTATCTGGTTAATTTTCTGGTGAAGTTGCAGGAGAGCTTTGACCACCAGGAAAACCGTCAGGTACCTCCCTCCGGGGAAAGTCCGAGGTTGCCTGATCAAAGGCGTCATTGAGAAGGACAATCTCATCGTGCACATGCTGGACTGCCCTGCCATCGAACTCGTGGGGGCCTGCGCCAGAGATGCAAGTCTGGTTACGGGTCGTCAGGTCTGCGACGAGAGAGCGATCTGCCAGGTCTTGCCGCCTCTGTGTAGTACTAGCGAGTGCCGGGGAGTCTTCGGGTCAACGCGACTCACTCACAATGAGTCATGCCACAAACGCCGATGACGTACGACTGTTGTTCTTTCCTCGCGCCGCATGTACGGCATATACGTTCAGCGCCTCATGGTTTCACAGCTACCGCCTCCCCCAACTCGACCGGGCATGTATGTCTCGGTGGGTCCCGCTGGTAAGCAAGCCACCGCACGGATTCCAGTAGCGTGCCGGCTCCTGACGACTTACAGGTTATACGGCCGCTGGACTGATATCGCTCGGAACCAATGCGCCCAGAGTCATTGCCGGCAACATGTTCCAGGTCACCACTGCGGCTGCAGGGGATGTGATTGAGATCATTGGCGTCCTTGCGGGCAGCTTCGTGTTACTCTTCAGCTTCTGGTTCTTCTGCATCTCGACCATCGCCGTGATCTCTGGCCTTCGCAAAATGACATCCACATTGAACTGGTGGTCATTCGTTTTTCCCAACGCTGGGCTCACCTTGGGCGCGATCGAATTTGCCAATGCTAAAGCATTCAACTCGAGACCTGTCGACGGAATCGTGAGCGCACTCACCATATTGTTAGTCATCATGTGGCTCGTTGTGGCAGTCGCGAGCATCAAGGCTGTATTCCAGGGCGAGATTCTGTGGCCTAGGAAAGACGAAGACAAAGACATGAAAGGCATTCAATGGGGCAGACAACATGGATGAAGAGCGCCTTTGATCATCCTGACTATTTTGATCACAGCCCTTCGCCGAATCGGCATGGTAGACGCCTGCGCGCATGTCGGGCTCGTCTGCTTTCGTCAGACTAGGGTGGTACCTGATGCGCCGATCCCCTCGGCTCTCTCTGCTTTGCACGAAACCCATCCTTTCTCTCGTCACCACTGCCAAGCCTTTCAGCGTCATGAAGAACCAAGAAGCGACCGAGGATGGATGGAGTGTGAAGAAAAAGAGCCTTTAGTACGACTCTTGAAGGCAGTATTGGCCTACTGCTCGAAGTGGTCGAACATTGCGCATAGCGGACATCTGAGGCACTCAATATCTGTCGTCCCTGGTGTCATCGTACACGGACATGGCGATTGAACTCGCCACTTGCATTTGTCTCGGACTGCTTACACGAAGGTACGAAGGTATATCGAGACACTCGAGGTTAATCATAAGACCGGCAAACCTCCAGAGGCGATGGCAGCACCGATCTGTCTCACGGCTCTTTCGGTCACAACTGACGAGCGATGGATCGGAGCTCGACAGTATACTCGTCCAATGCGAAAAGCAACTACCTTTCCATGCCTGCCAAATTGCTGTGGTACCACCATCTGCGCTCAAGTCCTGCTCGATACATCCATTTTGACCTCAGGAGTGCAGGATCCATCAAGGCGGTATAACGCTTCGTCATGCGCGTACAAGCAGCCAGATCGGACAATGCATACCATGACGCTGCCCTGACTCTGGCGACGCGAGCTTGGCAGACTTGCATGGAAACCAAGCAATTGCCGTTGTGCAGTCTCTGGAATGAGCAACTGAGACAAGTCGGGTGCGGTGTCGCATGTGGAAAAGAACTACATTTGGATGACCGATCCGGCATCCTCTGCCCTACGCATAGGCCCAAGCCAATGGAGCCTCACTTCTCTAACGCCCTCGGACTCTCCCTTGCTGCCGGCATCACATATGCGTTTACCATCCAAATGAGCCGCACAGTGTTCTCGATTCGCGCAGTTGTCGGCCGGACGAATCGATGACAGGAATAGACTCGGCCAAGCGACGGGTCGAGGCACTAGATCACGGCTTGACAAACACATCGTCTTCCAATGCTTTGTTCCGACGCCTGTGTAACCCAATAACGATGACAAGAATACCCACGCTCCGAGTGGCTCGCCAAGCAGCGTCCAACGAGCGCGTCCAGAGTCCCGAATATAGAGTGCGCGTTTGCAAAGCAGCTGCCAGGGAGCGTCCGACTGCAGCCGGTCCCAGAAGAGCTCACGAATCGGAGTGTGGGTGGCGAACGAGTGACGCGGGTGTCCACAGCGACTCGGATCAGGTGCTGCAGGGCATCTCTCACTTCATCATGTAACTGCTTGCGGGTGCGCATGACCTGTGTGTCCCATACCAGGACAAATCTGCGTCGTGCCATCTCGGTCGACGGAACTCAGCGGCCCAACACTGACGATAGTCTGCTCGAGGGTGTTGTCTCGAATCTCGCGTGGTAATGTCAACGGAGTAGGTTTGTCTTGCATCGGGTCGCCAGTAGCCTGTCTGCGATGTCGCGTTTTCGCAATGTCTACAGTGATGAAACCCTTCACCAAGTCTCCCGCCTCCCCAGAAACTTGAACCCATCCATCCTCCACTTTTCTAACGCGGCCGCACTCACCCTCTCCTCCAGGACCTCATACACATCCTCCAGCCCATACACGTCTTCCAGCAAGTCCCACGTCGCCGGATCATACACCCTGCTCTCGCCCTCGCCAGCCAGGGAGTGATCAAAAGCCACGGATGCTTTGACTTTCTTTACATACGGGTACGGGACACCCGAGGTAGCAAAACATTTGACCATCCGGAAGATCTCGTGGGTGGTACTGGACCATGTGACCGGGGTGTAGAGGTCATGGAAGGTGATGGAGAGGGAGAGAGTATCGATCTTGTACGGCTCTGGGCCCGACCCTGTCGATTGACTGGGCTGAGAGGGGCGCCGGCGGACGATGAGGTTGTTGCGGACTGGCGGGACGTATGCTCCGGAGAGTGGAGTGGCCAGGGATGGTCCGCTGATGAGAAAGTTGTTGAGGATTGCAAGGAGCGAGCGGAAACCCGTGCCAGGATGTCGCGGCCAGCTATCATTTCGGCGAAAGCCTTCTGTGCTGAAAATTCGGAGGTGTACTTTGAGATCGAGAGGCTCGTCTCAGGAGACGAAGCCGGGCAGGTATGTGAATGTCGGGTAGAAGACGTAGCCGCGTGCCATGACATCGAGTTCGACGCCGGCTTTGCCCGTACGTCCTAGACTTGCCAGATTTTCGAGAACCTCGTCTTTCAGTTGGCGGTTGACAAGACATAACATTGGATACTTGGCTACGGCCTGATCAATCGGAAGGGAGAGAGCATTCTCGACTACCACCCGTCGGCCCGAGAAGGGTGGACTGGGAGGAGCATTTGTCCTGGCAGTGTGGTCGATTAGGTCGAATGTGATCTTATCACGTATTTCACGCGGTAGGTCTAGTAGACTTGGCAATTTGTGCTCCATCGGGATCGTTTCCCAGGTAGATAAGTTGGGTATTTTGTATTGATGGCAGTGAAGACGTACACAAGGTATGCCAGGAGATGAGGTGATAGCAAGCTGCTTGCTTCATCTTACTAAATAGTTGGTCACCGAGCGAATAGATTAAGTGATTTCAATGAATCTATGCATTAATCTCTAGCTTTTGTGACGCAGGGAAGTCAGCGGCAGGTTAGCAATTAGCAAGCTTGCCAGCTAACTTGGATTCTTTATTCAGCTAGCACGCTTGCGGATTGCCGCTGACCTTCCCGCATCACGTGACCAGTACTTTCTTTGAATTTGCAGCTTACCCCGGGGTAGCGTTCCGCCGTGCCGGAGAATCCATACATGTGCACGTGATGTGGGTGCATTAGATGTGTAGGCGACGGGTGCATGGAGGTAGATGAAGGATCTTGAGTTATTATCGAATACTTCACAATGCGTTCGATACTCGGTCTCACGACCCTGTGCCTGAGCACACTCGCTTCTGCTGCCCGCCTGACCGTAAACGTCCTGCCTTCACAACAACTCAATCCATCCCTTCTCCCGGCCTCGACCCACGCCGTCCTCACCGGCCCACCAGGCGTCCGCTACGATGTGCCTCTCCGCCGAGACAACACCTTCCTCTTCCCCGTCCTCGCGCCATCATCGTACCTCCTGACGATCCACAGCCGAGATCACTTCTTCCCACCACTCCGCGTGGATGTCTCGCCGGCAGCTGATGGAGAGGGTGAGGGCGTGCAAGCATGGCAGACGTACAGGGGGAACGAGTGGAGCAATAAGGGTGTAGGCTACGGCAGCGGAAAGGACGAGTTGAGCATCAACGTACAGGCAGTCGGGAAGAAGGAGTTCTACCAGGAGCGCGGCGGCTTCAATTTGCTGGGATTCTTGAAGTCGCCCATGATTTTGATGGCATTGGTATCCGTGGTCTTCATCTTTGGACTGCCGTACTTGATGGAGAACAGTATGTCTCGTCTCACAAATGCTGCAATGTTTGGTGAGTAGAGGCAGTGCTGACCTGAAATCATCACAGTGGACCCCGAGACAAAAGCCGAGTTCGAGGAAATGCAGAAGAACGGACCACTCATGGGGCAAAGGAGTGCCGCAAACTCGGTGCAGAACTTTGATCTCGCTGGCTTCCTGGCTGGCAAGAGCTCGGACAGCGGGCCGTCCGGTGGTGCGAGAAAGCGGTAACATACGAACGCCGTAACAAAGAGCTTCTGTCGCAATCCATGCGTGACTACATGGCGCATACTTCAGATACCAGTTGTCTTGACTTTGGTGTGGCCAAAAGTCCTGGGTCGTCATTTCGGTGACACGACGAGCCCAGGGGTTGACTATGAAAACTGCCCAAAGGCGCGTTGCAGTACGCCATGGTCTGGGCAGCTCCTGCGTTGCGCTCGGCCACCACCTACGGCGGAATGATCACAGCCATAGCGCAGCCAGACCTGGAGTCCTTTGCTCTCGCCGTCACACCTTCTCGATATTCATGGAGATCACATGTCGTTATGTCTACTGCATGGGAGCTTTGTACTGCGGCTGAGTAAGCGCGCAAAGAGAACGAGACCGGTGTGCCTGCGACGCGTCGTGTGTGTCGGTGTACGATGTGCTTCACACGGTAAGGCTCGTGGCAATCAGGTGTCGTCAAACCTCAAAGTCCTCGGCCTCGATACCGAGGCTGTAGAAGTCAAACATGGACGCCGGCTTCCTGGACGAGATGTACCGGCCCGAACGAGAATACCATTGTACTTCGAAAGGACAAGGTGACGTTGTAAACACCGTCAAATAGCTGCACGAATGCCAGATGCATTCAAGCGAAGCAGGATTGCTCGAGGAAAACGTGCGTGGTCTATCGATATGGCGAGCTTCGATGATTCACCGGGTAGACCATAGCATGCCACTTCCTTTATTGAATCGAGCGAAAACCAATTGCTTAAGCTTTTAGTGCCGCTGCACCGTGCTATACGATTAGGGAGCGAAAGGAGGTCTTTTTATACTGCGCCGGTACCGAGCCAACACGACATATATTGCAAATCTGATATCAAGTTTCTCATTCATATGTGAGCTGTTGTCAGTTCCACATCTGATACGTTTCCATGATCCAGCGCCTACACGGACGACTTGGTTGGCCACGCTGGGCCGCACATCAAACAAGCGCTCCTCAGCATCTGCTCCAGATTCTCGACAAGACGACTGGAGTACTGCACCGTCGGGGACTTAGCTCGATGGACATTCAGCTGTATCGAGCCATCATACACCTGCCGCAGGAGATGTTGAATCACGTTTGTCCGCATTTGGACCATGTGCCTGACATTCAGGCGGCAAGGCTCAAAATGAGAGCAACCGAGAAGGCTGCAAAACCTCTGCTCGTTGACCTGGTGTGCTGGCCGGCTGAATTACTGAGAGAGGAGCGCACGCTCGATTTACCCGCTCAATACGTCTGGCCGACCCATGAGACTGGGGTATTGAAAACGTGAACTTGGATCCGCATACCGCCGACATACACAAATGCAGATCAATACACCAAGATTGGCTGCAAGTTTGAGGAGCTGGTCTGCGCCCCTGATCCTGTCGGTTCCTATCGCGGGAGCACCAAGAACGGTCGGACGTCCACTTGCTGGGACAGGTTAAAAAGAGAACCAGAAGTGTCCTGCCCAATGCACCGTAGGTTAGACAGATGGATGCAGAACCGGTAAAGAGTGTTGACCTTTGGTAAAACGGGCTAATTTGGCGTCCTGGGCCGACTTTCTATCATTTACTGACGCGAAAACTTCGCGGGACTTCATGAGAACCTGGTGACAATGTCTTGGTCCGGGTCCATTCGTGTTCCAGGGTGGTTCTCTCGCAAAGCACCACTCTTCCGTGGCTATTGCGAAAACCGGACCATCCACTTCGATCCCGGAACGACGTCTGATTAACGGGTTCTGTCAAACACGACTGAACACTTCGATTTGCACTCGCCATACTCGCATAGATCTATGTATATCAGCTCGTGATGCTGGCTTCGGGGCCTCCAGGGAATAATGAAGTCTTGGGCGCCGCTCAATTCGTGTGTTCGTGGACAAGCGCGGAAGCTGAGCAGAATTGGCATGACTACGCGAGGCGGCGCTCGTCGCAGCACGGCGGAGAGATGTTCCGGGTGAAGGATCTCTTTCAGAACGATCTAGATGCAGTGATTTAACCGGCGTGCCAACTCCCTGCACCGTGACTTCAAAACAGCAGTGATCCAAGTGGATCGGTTGGAGCCGTGAAACCGAACAAACTGTCTAGCGGTTCTGGTGCGGATCTCATGCTTCAAACTAAGCGGTCCTGGTAGTATGCTATGAATAAGCAGTAGTTGGATCGGTTCTTGACTTGATAGCGGACTGAACGGTCCAAACGGTCTAAGGTGCTAATGCCAGAAGGCAGCTAATGACTGCTGCGGCTTTGTGGTTCTTAGACAGCTCGAACCTGTTCGACGACCAGGGAACCATAGAACCACCGCTTTGAATCGGTTCTAGCACTGTGGCGGACCCTCGATCCCGGCAGCCCCACAAGACCAATGCTCACGTGTCGAGCCTTGGGTTGACAAGGACACACCAACGCCGGGCCAGGCATACGACCCGGGATTCTTGGCGCACTGGAGTTGGTCCACCCTGGTCGCCACAGGTGCAGCAAGGTCGTAAAGAGAAAGATCCATACACTCTGTGGCACCGTGCATTTGCTTAGCTGTGTCAAGAAAGTCGCTCTTGCAAGTGACCACCTGCAGCTGAATCAGATCATGCCAATCGTCCAGAAGAATTCATGGAAAGACTGACCTAGCCCATGGCATGCCTGAAGACCAGACACGCCGCGCGTAGAAGAAGTTGCCATCTGGCGATTGGATCACGATCGTGTCTGGAGGATGATCAGCGATGCGCCTGATGTATCCCCTGCAACTGCGAGATGTGTGACCAATAATCTGAGTCTAAGTGAAACATTCCGTGGAACAATGCCAGGAATCTTGAATCCATCTGGTCGAGAATTTTGCCGACGGGCTGCTGAGCCATATCCAGTGTCGTTAGGATATTCTGATTTACCTTCATCCGCTTGGTGAAGGCAACCGGCACAGACTAATGTTCGGCTGGACCAGACTGGGATCACCGTCGATAGTTAATCCATATTACTCGTCCACTGCGCAGAAGGCGGGATTGTCTGAGGCCTTGGAATAGACCCCAAGTTCCGTTCCCATTATGAACATGGCCTTGATCAGCTCAATTCAGACGCCATGACTAACCTGCTGGGTCGTCTAGAAGTCGTTGTGCTGGTCAGGTCAGTATTGCCTCGATCAGTAGCATGATGGTCGCAAGACCCGTAGACGTTGCCGGTCGCCACGTCGTGGAAGCTTGTTTATCTTTTGAGCGCCAGTGTCTTCAGTGACAAGACGAAACGGATAGGCAGAGATATGCAAAACTGCCGATCTGCAGGCAACAGCTCCGCACGCCTTCATCGGTGTTTAAGCCAGTGTTCTCGACGGTTCAGCCAAAACGGTTCTCGGCATAATGTCTGATAGATTGACTCAGTCAGTCAGTCGCAGAAAGTGTGAACAGGTCAAGCTGACTGAACCTTTGGCAGTCTTGGCAAGAACATGGTGGTGATTCAGGACCCAAAATGGCGTCCATAAGTACATTCTAGCATTTGAATCCAGCTCGAGAAGTTGCTGGCGTCAAGAAGTCATCTTTGCAGGTTTGACTGTCACCTTTCGAGCTTTGTCGTCGTGAAGCTGGGATATTCATCGGCTTTTGACTTGGCATGAGTAAGCGGCTTCAAACGCCGATGTCTCGATGCTGCTTCGGACGTGTGAAGGGCGACCTTAAGCAGGTCAGCACTCGGCATCCTCGTCACTTCTGTAGTCTCCCCACCTTACGCTATCGTCCTTGTAAGTCTGCAAAGCATCTCTACCCCAAATCTTCGTCTGCACTCGTCTTTCCGAGACATATTGAACTCCACATCAGCATCCATGGCGAAGACATACACATATGACGAGGTCCAGAAGCACAGGACAAAAGAGAGTTGCTGGGTGATACTGTATGGCAATGTATACGATGTCACCAAGTTCCTCCCAGACCACCCAGGCGGTTCGAAAATCATACTCAAACTGTCCGGCCAAGACGCAACAGAGGAATATGATCCCGTACATCCACCAGGAACCTTAGAGGAATCGTTACCCGCAGAAGCGAAGCTAGGTCCGATCGATGCAAACGCACTTTCGAAGATAGAGCAGTCGCCAGAGCAAACAGCAGAGCAGATTAGCACTCTCACCAAGAGCCCGGCACAAGAGCAAGCAGAATACAGTCCACAGTCCATCGAAGACTGCCTCAATATTGACGATATCGAGGCATTGGCCACAAAGAAGATCAGCAGGAAAGCATGGGGATACTACTACTCCGCAGCAGACGACTTGATTTCTAAAAGCTTGAATAACAAAGTTTACCAGTCGATTCTTCTCAGGCCAAGAATATTGATTGATTGCACAAGATGCGATACATCTACCACAATTCTTGGCAACAAGGTCAGTGTACCATTCTTTGTTGCACCAGCAGCAATGGCGCGATTGGGGAACCCAGAGGGCGAACGAGGAATTGCCAAAGCCTGCGGCACATACGGCGCCCTCCAGATCATATCAAATAATGCATCACAGACTCCAGAGCAGATCGTAGCAGACAGCAAGGCTGGCCAAGTATTTGCATGGCAGATATATGTCCAGACCGAGCGTAAAAAGAGTGAAGACATGATCAAGCGGATCCACAAGCTGCCGCAAATCAAGTTCATCGTATTGACATTGGATGCCCCTGTACCAGGCAAGCGCGAACATGACGAGCGGAGCAGTAATGTGGGCTCCAAATTGTCAGTGTCGAGCTCGGTGCAGTCTGGCTCGGCGTCCACCACCACTTCCAGTCCCAAATCACAGCCTCTTCGCAAAGAAGAGGCATTGGAACAAGATGACGCACCCTCTGGAGGCGTGGGCAGATCGCTTTTCGCCGGCACTGCACCAGACCTCACGTGGAAGACTACGCTCCCCTGGCTGAAGCAGCACACAGACCTTCCCGTCGTTCTGAAGGGCTTGCAGACGCATGAAGACGCATACATCGCATCACTTCACACTCCACAAGTCAAAGGCATCATCCTCTCCAACCATGGGGGCAGAGCAGTGGACACCGCCTCACCGCCAGTCCACACTCTGCTAGAGATCAGGAAGTACTGCCCCGAAGTATTCAACAAGCTAGAAGTTTTCGTCGACGGGGGCATTCGGCGCGGCACCGACGTCGTAAAGGCACTCGCTCTTGGTGCTAGAGGCGTCGGGCTCGGCCGAGCTGCGCTGTTTGGTAATGGCGCGGGAGGTGCTAGAGGCGTTGAGCGGGTGTTCGAGATTTTGAAGGCGGAGACGGAGACCGCGATGAGGCTATTGGGCGTGGCGACTGTGGATGAGCTGGGACCGCAGCATATAAATGCTAGAGCTGTTCAAAGGGACATCTTTGAAGATGTGACAGGTGCTGGTCTAGGTAATCTGGAGCTTTGGGTGAAAAGCAAGCTCTGAGGATGGTCGTCACTTGTGTGCGTGGTCCTGGCGTTGCACAGAAAGTCTTACCCCCTAAGCGCAATGCCCACGGCCCACGTCGGGTCCACGGCTCAGGTTGGGCGGTCTCCGCACGCTGCTTACATGGAGACGGCGCTTACAATCCGCATGTCTAATGACGACGGCTTCAAGACTGTAAGCACTCGGCGCATCAGATATTGGTTGCTCGCCGTGTTATTGATCCAGCGCCATGTGCAATGTTGCAGGTATAGTGTTCGCTTCGCCCAAGCCGAGCGTCAAAAGTCAGCGGCTGGCAACCCTCGCAAGATTGTTGGATAAGAATCTGGAGGCAAAGTAGCAAAGCCATCACGCTGCCGACGATATATGAGAAGCCCTGGTGAGCATGTCGTTGGGGGCCCTTCATGCCGACATCAAATGTCCGTGCCGCGATATTGGCGCGAGTCAATGGGAAGCAGTCTGCGAATTTTGCTCGCTCTCTGCCATCTCATCGATCAATGCTCGACGGAGGGTAACGCAGGATTGGCAGGAATGCGTCAACGTGGAAAATCTGCAAAGCATATATGGACAGCAACTTTGGAAGCAGAAGCGATTGGCAAGCTGTGTCCGTCGAATGGACCTAGAACTCGCTTGGATTCGTTCGAAACATGGGATGATATGGATACCATGTGCGCGGCAGCCGACCTTCGCGGTGTAAACAGGATGAAAGCCTCGACCGCGAATTTCGCTGGAGGAAAGGCTGCAGCTGCGTCTGAGGTAAATAGTTGCCTCCGCCAGCCAGCGAGATGAGCGCTTCTGAGCGCCGGTCCCGATGGCATATAAGCTGAGAGTCGTGCCTCGCTCCAAAACGCTTCCTTGTCGCAGACGTACAGCTTCTCCAGCTTGCAGCGCAATTTCTTATAATGTTCCAGTATCGCTTCCGCTCGTTTGAACTTATCCCGGTGATAGTTTCACTCTTTCGACCTACAGCACAGGATCTACTCCCACAACACCCTCTGAGCAAACGACTGGAAACGCGATGTCTTGCCTCCGGACTGTTACCCTGCTAAGCGCTCTAACGACCACTGCAGCCGCTCACGGCTACGTCCAGGGCATCGTCGCCGACGGAGTCTGGTATGAAGGCTATAACCCTTCTTTCCAATACCAAGACCCTGCTCCGGCAGTCATTAGATGGTCCGACCCCGAAGATCAGAGTAACGGCTACATTGCACCCAACGACTACTCTAGCGCCGACATCATCTGCCATTTGGGAGCTACCCCCGGAGGCACAGCTGCGACCGTGAAGGCCGGCGGCACCGTCGAGCTCCAGTGGACGGCCTGGCCTGACAGCCATCACGGACCCGTGTTGAGCTACCTGGCCAAAGCCGGCGACACCTCCACCAGCGTCGACAAAACCACCCTCGAGTTCGTCAAGATCGATGCCGCTGGTCTGATCGACGATACCTCTGCGCCTGGTACTTGGGCTTCCGACCAGCTGATCGCTAACAACAACTCATGGGCTCTTGAGATACCGTCAACGATTGCTCCAGGCATGTATGTCCTCCGCCACGAGATCATCGCTCTCCACTCCGCTGGCGAGTCCGATGGCGCTCAAAATTACCCACAGTGCATCAACCTTAAAGTAATAGGCACGGGCACTGCCAACCCGTCTGGTACACTCGGTGAGAAGCTTTACACCAATACTGCCGCACCTGGTATCGTCGTCAATATCTACTCCTTGCTCAGCACCTACGAAATACCAGGTCCAACGCTTTGGTCAGGCGCCACTGCTACTCTTTCCCAGAGCTCCGTAGCCATTACCGGTGCCGCGGCCGGATCGAGTGGCAGCTCGACCAGCTGGCTTGCATCGACAAGTGCCGGTACAACTGCTTCGACACCACCGGCGTCTACTGCTGTAGCTACTTCCTCCGTCGTGCAAGCCACCTCCACAGCCATGGCCTCCACAGCAGCCCGGTCGACCAACAACAATTACGCTGAGACGAGCACATCTGTCGATATCGATATCGCCTCGACGCAAGTCAGTCAAGCAACCACAACTACTGCCGCTGCCTCCTCGATGCCCACCAGCGCAGTCTCGCTGGCCGCCAGCATGAACGCTACCGAGATTTTCTCTCAAAACATCGGCACCACTCTCCCAACTGCAACGGCCGGCTCCAGCGGCAACTTCGGCGACGCTCCGAGCAAGGCCCTTCCGGCTGGCTTTACAGTCCGCGATCTGCTGCTGTGGGTGGACTATATGATCGAGAAAGGGTTCAGCGAGGGCCACCACCAGCGCGACTTCGTGGCGAGAAACAGCATGAATGAGGAGACGAGCCCTGATGGTTGATATATGTCGCGGCTGTGGTCCATGGGTGCAGGCTGAGCTCTTTTCTGCTGGCCGATCAAATTTGCGTTGTCGGTAGCTGTAAGGGATGATGGGTCACTGTTAGTAGCATTTACGAGAAGCGCGTCCAAACTCTCATACTTGCGTCGCGAAATGGGATTACGACTTGTTCCCGCTCTGAACGCGCCTCTCGTGCTTGCTTGTGGTCGCTTGTCCCGTTCAGACATTACGCTATCATCTCTGTTGCCACCGGTGACAGTGGTGAATGGGACTAATTGAACATCCAACCCATCCGATCCACAGACCTCAACCCGTAGAAAGATTAGATCCTCATCTAGAAGCGGTCTCAGCAGATCTTTTGACGCCATCTAAGCTACCACGGTGTCGATAGATTAACCTGCAACCTCCCCTGCACCACTATCTGACAAGTTATACGCCTCATTTCAAGCCAAGTATGCGACCTCGTCGGATAAGTGGTAGTACACTAGGGTTCCATAACTGGGTCGTAGCATCTTAACGACCCTAAGCATAGGAATACTACCGACTAGATCTGGGGTACCTGGATTAGGAGCCTCAATCTATTGATCTACTAGATTAGATTCGATTTGACACTTAAATCCATTCCATATAGTCCATCACTTTCACTGGTTGCTACTTATTTACAGACGCTATGCCAAAAACGCTTGTCAACCACGCTATGCTGCTGATGTGCAAGGTGTCTCCCGGAGAGAAAAGGCTCACATATTTTACGTATCTTTGGTTGCGGTACAATCTCCACATCGCCACTCCATCGACGGTCTCCCTAGACCCACGCAGGACAAGTGGAATCTCTGCCTCTTGCATCCCAGATTCTCACAGGCGACGGTGCCTCGACCCAAGTGGACTCGCTGGCCACAGATACAGAGGCCTTTTGCTGGCTCGACCTGTTCTTTCACCGGTGACGTGGTGTCTGACGCCTGAGCAGCTGAGTGATGACCCAGAACCTTGTCATCTACGCGAGTCTTGATCCGACCGTTGGCCTGGGCTTCAACACCAGGCTCACGTTCGACGCGCCGAATTTCGAACTCCAGCTCGTCGCCACGATCACGGCAGAGCGTCAAGCATCTATTCCAATCAGCGGAATCCCTGACATAACCAGCGTCCTGCATCGGGGGAAGGTGTGTGATGATGTCGAGCCGCCTGTCGAAGCCAACATCTTCTTGCAACGCATTAAGGAACCGCTTGAAGCTGATATGACGCGGCTCCAATGCTGACGGTTCCCTCCCTGCTACATCCTTCGCGAAATTGTGCACACGATAGATCTTGCTCGCGTGTCTATCATCGCCATGTCGCCAGCAAATAACACTTTGCAGGGCGATCGGACGAACTCCGTTCTGGTTCATCTGGTCAGAGCCACCTGTTCCTCGTCTGTGCTCCCTGCTGGTTCGTGCAGCTGACACACTTTCCGGAAAAAAGCCATTCTGATTCATCTGGTCAGAATCGCCTGTGACTCGTCTGTGCCCCGAAGATTTGCTGGCTCGTGGAGCTGATACACTCATCGGAGCAGTCGATCTACTCGGCGACCGCGCACGCCTGTTAAGAGCCTCATGTGAATCTGGTTCAGTGCGCACGAAAATCACGCCAATCGAGCTGTCATATCTGCTGCGCGTCTTCGCGTTGCCGTTGCTCTGAGCACAGGAACGATTCTCAATAGCATTGCGACCTTCGGCTCGCTGATCGTCACCGCCGGTGCCTCCCGATCTGTACGACTTTATCTTCTGTCGTAGAGATGAGTTATTGGAATCAGGCTGCCTCATCGTAGACTCTACGACGTTGACGCGAGCTTTGCCATTGACAAGCTCGACTGCAGAGTCGCCACCGTCTCTAGGCCCCGTGAGATCAGGCTCGGACTCCAGCTGGTCAGCCCCTGGATTTGCATTTTCGGTCATCAGATTCATGCAATACTCCATGACATCAGAATCTACAACGCGATGCGCCACCATATGTTCCAACCTTTTTACCAAAGTGCGCCGCCAGACTGGATGCTGTAGCTGCTTGAGATGCGTCCGCGTAAAGCGCACCAAACCTTCTCTGATAAACTTCAAAGATCCGGATCGCTCAACATCCATGTGCCGATTGAACGCCGCACAGAAATTCTGCTCTTGTGAGGACAGACCGAGCTCTAGCATACTCACGCGCTGAGACTCAGTCAGTCGGTCATCATATAGCTCGTCGTCACTCTCGGAAAACTCCTCGCCAGGGTTCATGAGCTGCTTTGACAAGCTGTGATAGAACGCCACTCCTGGGACGTCTGGCACCGTGTGTTTCTTGCGCTTCACAGCAGGAAGATCGGCGACTTCGTCTAGGGCTGGGCGCCTCGTACTTGTTGGTGGCGCTGCCACGGATACCGGGCTAGCCGAAGCTGTATCGGAGTCATATATTTTTCGTAGCCTGCCGCGCTGTCTTGCAAGAGTCGGAACAGGTGCAGCTGATGATTCCCGCGGCACTCGCAATATGCTGTTTTTCGCCCAGCTACGGTCTCCGGCATTGTACGCCCTTAGATCGAATGGCTCTTGGCCGTTGACCATCTG
This sequence comes from Teratosphaeria epicoccoides, assembly GCA_021401465.1. NCBI lineage: Eukaryota > Fungi > Ascomycota > Dothideomycetes > Mycosphaerellales > Teratosphaeriaceae > Teratosphaeria > Teratosphaeria epicoccoides. The sequence goes on along the minus strand of JADDMT010000079.1, from coordinate 70,662 downwards.
AAACTCTGTCTCGCGATCTTCATCTGATTCGTCGTCTCCTGAGCCTTCTTGCGGCATCCGCATCGAGACTGTAATGATCTCTGCGTCGCCATTCCCCACAACATGGCCAACAAGTGCCCAGCGAAACTGCCGATGGAACAAGTTGTAATGTCCAAGCAACCTCGCAGCGTCTCGAAAGGCCGGGCAATGCCCACAGAACAAGCAAGTAAGTTTATCTCTAGTCTTGACCCGCGTGAGCGTATCAGCGCCATTTTGAATGTTGTAGCAATAGCGGACAATAGTCTCGCTTGAGCACGGCGCTTGTGACGGCTTCATCGACGTAAGCTGACCGTTAGCAAGAGCGACCGCCTGATTGTGCATCTCGAGCGGTGTCGCGCGCTTTTTGGGCCAACCCATCTGCACATCAAGTCCGTACTGCAATGGTACTACTTTGTGGTCTGATAAGCGCACCAACTGTAGCAGTTGATGTCGAGGACAATCTGGCAGATCTGACCAACCGGCTTTCACTTTCACGTCATGTGAAGGCAGTCCAGTGAAGTCGCTTGATAGTCGTGCCTCCAGCATGCCAAGAAATTTGCCACCGGCTTCGGAATTCTCCCAGTGGAAGGTCATCTCCATCGTGTACTTCTCGGCCATTCGATGCTCCCATAGCAGATCTCCATCATGATTGCCGTGCACTTCCGTAAACAGTCGATCGACTGGAATCGACAATGGCTCGTGCAGTGTGATGTCGAAGAAGTGATCGTCGTCGTCTGTCCGGCATTGTGCGATTGTGGCCATCGTTTCGAGCGATGTCGTATGCTTCCAGACGCCCGGCTGGGTCTTTGCTACCATGTCGACTTTCAATCTGCAGGAAAGTATCAGACCAGTCATTGGGTCCGGCAACCAATCAAGCGCGTCTTCAATGCTCTGCTTTCGCGGGTTCTGCCATTGCGAGCTGCTGCTGCCCTTCAGCTTGCGAATCTGCAGCGCATTGATCCTCATAACAGGCTTGTGCACCAATGCGTCAAGCGCTGACTCTGCAGGCCATTCAAATACGGCAGCTCGTCGTCCATTGGGTCTCATGGGCTCTGGAGACAATTCATTCGCTCGTCTTCCTACCAGTCTCTCATGAGCATCTAGAACTGTCTCGATGTTGCGCCGCAGAAAAGGCGGCGGCACTCGCCTAGCGATATCTCTACTCAGACAAAATTTGGCGATGAAGATTTTCTGTTCCTCTGACGCGCTCATAGCGCTCAATGGTTTGCCTCAAGCTCACTAGCAAGCAGCTCAGGGGTAACAGGAAACCGACCGAACTGCAGACGCCCGTGCATTATGCTGTGTCTTGGACTCGGTAGGTCTATCTGACGCCTTTGCATGGCCCGCTCCCAGCAACTTTCGCAATCGACGTGATGCTTCGCGGCCTTCACGATGCAGACATGCGGGTCAGCAAAAATCGTTCGTGCTTCAGAAGGTCTGCTTTGCCAGAAAGAATGAAAAATCAGAGGGTAGCGTCAGGCGACGATAACGTTAACCTCAAGACCTTTGAAATGCTGGTATTGTTTCGTTTATGATTCGCATCAGACACGCGCCTCCCAAACAGCAGCGAGATTGACGCAGTCGGCGGTTCAACCTCGGCATATCTTGACATTTAAGCAGCATGTAGGTCTGTTGCTTTATCGTCAGTGTGAATGAATGATGGGGGTACGTGTGCAGAGCGCACCATTTGGAATCGGTGCAAGCTGTCACGCTGAAGCCCAGAAGAATAGAAAGAAAAAGGACGTCGCTGTGTACGAGTCGTCATGCGCTCCGACGCCGTAAACGTCGAGCTATCATCTGAATTGTGAGCTGGCGTGGGCCTCTTCTACGTGACAATTGAAGGATGATCATTAGATAGAGTGCACTGTTCTCGCTGCTCAGTCTAGAAGCATGCCATGATGGTAGCACACTTGGCACATTGCTCACGAATAACGCCCGCCCGGAAATTGCACATCGAGACCCTCGTCCTATTCAAACCGCCCGCTTGCCCCTCTGTACATCTAGCAGCAGCCACCAGCACTACCACTCTGTACGCCCTGGCCCTGACCGACCTGCACGGTAGGCTTGTTGTTGACGGTCGTGTTGCCCATGCGCTCCTTGATCTGGCGAGCCATGGTCAAGAACGCTTGCTCCACGTTGCTAGCATTCTTGGCAGAGGTCTCAAGGAATGGAATGCCGAGAGAGTCCGCAAATTCCTGCATCAGATACTTAGCCGTGATTCGCAACTTGCGACCGCAGCGCTTGTGGTTCTCATCGTACCTTTGCGACTGTGTATTCCACCACCTTCTTGTCCGCCATATCGCTCTTGTTGCCCACGAGTAGCTTGTTGACGCCCTCGGTAGCATAGCGGTCGATCTCTTGGAGCCACTGCTTGACGTTGTTGAAGCTGTCCATGTCGGTGACATCGTAGACGACGCAGATGCCGTGCGCACCGCGGTAGTACGAAGATGTGATAGTCCTGAAGCGCTCTTGTCCAGCTGTGTCCCACTGCACCACCCGGTTAGCATTCCATCTCACGTCTGACATGGTATCCTGTGTCCAACGTACGATCTGCAGCTTTACGGTCTTCCCATCCAGCTCGATCGTTCTGATCTTGAAATCCACGCCGATCGTCGAGATGTAGCTCTCAGTGTATGTGTCGTCGGCGAATCGCAACAGCAGACATGATTTACCGACACCGGAGTCTCCGATGAGCAGCAGCTTGAAGAGGTAGTCGTATCTGCGAGCATGGCTCTGGGTTAGCTTCTGCGGTTTTGGGTCCAAAGCATTCAACAGCGCCAGAGACCCTCTAGCGGGCTTGGACATTTTGGCAGCAGCAGTGACGGCGGCGCGGTGATGGTCGGGGAGGAGGTCCAGCTGGGCAGACAGGGAGCCTTGGGCGCAATAATTCGGCTCTCGGCGGAGTCGATGTACTAAGTAGACACTCTGCACCAGCATAATCAGCACGTATCCCTCCCTATGCCCATGTCGTGTCTTTTGTATTTGTATTCCTGCACGCTTTGATTGGGGTCGGTGGAGGCGTACTACTCGGGATTCATGATTGCTGTGGTGATGGCGTGTGCTCAATGGTCCGCTTCGTTGCTTGTCGCGGAGAGCTCCAATTTCCCAAATAGCCGCTCAAAGGTGTGCGAATGTGCGAATGTGCGATGAAGTGTCCGGAGTGAAGCAGGTGATGCAGTCGTCAAAGAGTATGGCACTCGTCACAGGCAAGACACAAGTGACCTTAGTCCACGAGGAGCCGCAGATGTCGCTTGTGACGAATCAGAGCGAAGCTTGGCTGCTATCACGTGAAACAAGCTGGCTGGTGACGGGAAGGAGCTTTGGTTTCAGACAGGAAGGCACGTAAACATACCATCAGGAGCCTGCAGCGCTTGTCTCCGTGGTATTCAATTGCTATGGATGACAATCGTGTCTTGACGTCTCAGCAAGCCGCTTCGGGACAGGCTTCCCAATAACTCAACCCGCATTTACTGTCATGCTTCTGCCATTACATTTCTTGCATACTGCAGCTGTGCCAGTCTACGCGGCCGAGCATTCGTACTCCAGCAGCTACGAGATGCAATACATCGAACCTTGCCTCACGGTAGACATCTCGGAAGCACGCATATACGCCATGATAAGCATTGTTGGCATCCCTTTGCGCATGCCATTAGCTTGATTAAGCTCGCCCAAATTCCACCTATCAGACTTGTCGCCAGCGTTCATCGAAGCTCGAACCAAATCATGTTCGTACGACTCTTTCGCTGAAAGCCGCCACCCACACCCCGCACGTATCTCACCAACCAGGATTCGGTGGCGGTTGATTGTACGCTTGCTGGCCTGGGTACCCGCTCCCACCTCCGTATCCGCCTTGCTGAGGTTGATGTGGCGAGTAGGCTTGATACTGCTGGGTCGGCGGCGGTGGTGGATGCGAATGATTTCCATAGCCACCATGCTGGTTTTGATCACCGGGATAGCCTCCCGACTGATGTGGAGGAGGACCGCCAGCAGGCGGAGTGGGGTATGACGGCTGGCCGCCATAGCCGCCTTGACCACCATAGCCACCGGAGTATTGCTGCGAGTCGCCGTAGCCACCTGGTGTGTGGCTGGGGCGTGGGTTGTATGAGCCCTGCCCGCCGAACTGACTTGAGCTTTGGTGCTGCTGGTGCCCGGGCGGATTGTATGAGTCACTCTGTGGTTGGAAGCCTGAAGGGGTATGACTTGATGAGCCTGAAGGCTGATAAGAGATTGGTGGCTCCATACCGGTATATGTCCCAGTGTGGCCGTTGCTGGAGTAGCCATAAGGATTAGAGCCGCCACTGCCATGTTGCTTCCCATGACCCCCCAGAAAGCTGCTTGCCATCGAACCTAGCTGGCTCAAACCGCTACCACCGCTGCTGCTGCTTTGTGTCTGTTGCGACGAGTAGCCGCCGCTGGTCTGTTGATGCTGCTGCTGGGACTGCCCTACGTTCGAGCTGCCGCCCAAGAACTGTGAAGCGAGTCCACTCAATCCTGGTGAGCTGCCATGATTTGACTGCGACTGGCCGGCATGGGATGATGACCCACCGAGGAAGGACGACGCCAGTCCGCCCAGACCTGAGCTCTGGCCAGAGGCCCCGTGTCCGTTGCCGCTTGCGCCGAGGAGTGATGAGGCTAATCCACCAAGCCCTGACTGGTTCGAGTTCTTGTGCAGGTATGCGTTCATGACGTTGCTCTGTACGTCCCTGTCAGCTTTCTATCTGCGGGCAGCGCCAGCTGACATCGCGTTTGGCTGTCTGGTCAGTGTCTGGCCTCTCGTGAATCGCCACCAGTTGTGCAGTGCCATGCTTCTCTTTCTTGCTCTTTTGATGCTCGTGCATCTCTTCATTCGCCAAATCGGTATCTCACAGGGAGACTCACCCCTAGACCTCGCTCGCGCTCGCCGCCCTCAGCCCCAAATCCCCTTGTTCCCTCTTCACTCCGGCCATCACCACTTCCGGGTGTCGGGTAAGGGTTGCCATGGGCAGGTGTCCCTCCTGGTGTCGGTACTTGTGGTGCGGCCATGGTCGGTATCTCCCAAGTCGATTCGCCAGTCGATATTTGCACAAAGTAGTACTTACGTGATCTGGCTCCTGTCAGTCACTTACTCTTTTCTTGCTTCGTGCAACTCCGGCTGAATTCGTGGAAAAGGTGACTTACTTAGCATCCCATTGCGCAATCCTGTTGGACCAAGGAAGTTACGTCAGTGCCAAGCTCTCGAACCGGCGATGCACAGTGAAGGGTGAGGAGGATGGAGGCAGTGAACAGCATTTACGAAGGGCGCACGAACCAGCCTGGAGGCAACGATGGCGGCGCATTGTCTGGCCCTGCGTCCGCGTCTTGGTCCACCATGATGTGCTTTTTTTTTCGTTGAAGAGGTGTGCGCGCGTGCTCTCGCGAGCTCAGTATCCCAAAGGGCGATTCCAAGCTCTCGCCAGGTCGCCGGTGCTCACTCAGATTGCCAATTCCAGAGTCCAGAGATCTCCGAGCGAAATTGGTCTTTTTGTCGCAGCACGACAGAAAATAGGAACCAGTTGTCGACGTCTTATTATGCGTTTCGCGATTGGCAAGTCAAAGGCAAATCGACGGATGCAATCAGCTGCAGGAATCAAGGTACATGTAATCATCTGCGAGTCGTAGAAGTGAGGTAGTCGCAGTTCAAGCCTAACCGCCATCCGGAACAACATCGCTATTTTCCCGAATAGCGCTGTTACGTGGGTCCATTCATCTGCATAATCAGTGCTCCGTATCCTCAGCAGCAGTGTTGCTGCAAGCATTGCTAGTGCCGTGGCTGTGCTCCACGCGAGAGCTCCGCTACCCGGCCGCCTGGTGGGCGAACTTCTTGCCTGCAGGGCTCGCATGCTCTTATGAACCTGATTACAGCTTTGAAACTTGGGTGGCGAAGCATCACGTCTGGGCCTTTTGTATTTATGAAATTCGCTGGCGATTACAGAACCAAGGAAACATTCATGTGAGCTCTCCCAACCCCTCGCCCCAGTGCTCTGTGGTCATACACAGTCTCGATGCGCTTGCCACTTTATAGCTAGAGATGCTTTCAGCCAAAGCATGTTCGGTAGTGGCCCATTTCGCCCATCGCCAACCTGGCATCTCTCAACCCGTTCCACACATGCTCCCCTCGCGCACGCGCTGAAGGTGAGCGACTAGTACTCCGCCTCAGCGCCCTCATCGCCCTCAGCAGAATCGGCCGCAACCTCTTCGTAGTCACGCTCAAGCGCAGCCAGATCCTCACGGGCCTCGCTGAATTCACCCTCCTCCATGCCCTCGCCGACATACCAGTGCACGAAGGCACGCTTGCTGTACATGAGGTCGAACTTGTGGGAGAGGGCAGACCAGGCTTCGGCAATCGCTGTAGTATTTGAAAGCATGCAGACGGCACGGTTCACCTTGGCAAGGTCACCGTTTGGCACCATCTGCGGTGGCTGGTAGCAGATTCCAAGCTTGAATCCAGTCGGGCACCAGTCGACGAACTGGATGGTACGCTTAGTCTTGAGGGTGGCGACGGCCTGGTGGGTGTCCTTGGGAACGACATCACCACGGTAAAGCAGGCAAGTGGCCATGTACTTGCCGTTGCGCGGGTCGCACTTGACCATCTGGTAGTTCGGCTCGAAGCAGGACATGGAGATCTCCTGCACCGAGTTGGCTTCATGGGCAGCCTTGGCAGCCGAGACGATCGGGGCGTAGGCAACCAGAGGGAAGTGGATACGTGGGTACGGCACCAGGTTGGTCTGGAACTCGTTCAAGTCGACGTTCAACGAGCCATCAAAGCGCAGAGACGCGGTAATGGAGGAGACAACCTGGGCGATGAGGCGGTTGAGATTCTCGGCGTTGGGGCGCTCGATGCCAAGGTTGCGTCTGCAGATGTCGTAAATGGCCTCATTGTCAACCATGAACGAGCAGTCAGAGTGCTCGAGGGTGGTGTGTGTGGTGAGGATAGAGTTGTATGGCTCGACGACCGAGGTAGCGACTTGAGGAGCTGGGTACACGCAGAATTCCAGCTTGCACTTCTTGCCGTAGTCGACGGACAGACGCTCCATCAGGAGAGCACCAAAACCAGAGCCGGTGCCGCCACCAAACGAGTGGAAGACGAGAAAACCCTGGAGTCCAGAGCAGTTGTCTGCCACGCGCCTGACCTTGTCCAGGACCTGATCGATGAGCTCCTTGCCCACGGTGTAGTGACCACGGGCGTAGTTGTTCGAGGCATCCTCCTTGCCGGTGATCATCTGCTCCGGGTGGAACAGGCTGCGGTATGGGCCTGTGCGGACCTCGTCGACGACGTTCGGCTCGAGATCGCAGTAGATGGTGCGTGGCACGTACTTGCCATTGCCTGTCGTGGGTGGTCAATTGCGCTGCCTGGAAAGGCCTCATGTGCCATGTCAACTCACCAGTCTCGGAGAAGAAGGTAGAAAAACCCTGATCGTCGTCGGCGGCCTTACGCTCTTCAGTGAGGTAGCCATCGGGCTGAATACCGTGCTCTAGGCAGTAGAGCTGTGTTTTCTCATGTCAGTGATTTGACCCCTTAGACTTCCCGTTGCTGCTCTTCCGCTCCTCAAATCCAATGCCATGCTCTTTCGATGGTGTCACTAACCTCCCAGCAGCTGTTGGCGATTTGGCAACCGGCCTGGCCCACTACACGCGTGCAATGTCAGTTTGTGCTCCATCCAAACATTTGTCTCCCATTCGGCGGTCAAGCGCGTGGGGCAGCTGAGTTCGGTCGGAAGCATACCGTTCAAGCTGATGACTTCACGCATGTTGACGGATGTCTGTTGCGCGGTGTATGTGTGTAAGATGGTGGCCTTGCCGGTGCAGGTGTGTTGGGTTGTTGACGGGGCGGTAGAGGTTTCAAAGAAGGCGCGGGTGGTGCCAGAGCGGTGGGAGAAAGGTGTTTACGGTTGTGGGACCAGCGAGCGATTTGAGTTGAGCCAAGATCCCTAGCGCGAGGAGCAGCGGCCAATCCCGATCTATGCCCCCCCATCATCGTTTACAACAAATCATGGTGACCACATCAAGCGATCGAGGAAGAGACATCGATTAATGTTGTGCGCGATGCCTCATGGTCGTGCAGAAGAGCCAGTCAACGCTGCATCAGATTGATCGCGAGATGCACACGCATGGAAGCCACGCCTCTCCATGTGCACCTCCACAATGAAGCACATGCATTGCCTCAATTGGTTGGCCTGCCTGTTTGCATTGCTGGTACTTGCAGTCCAGGCAAACACTGAGAAGGCCATCTTCATTGCGCCGCCACTCGCCACATTCACTGAGGCCAGCTTGGCACACTTACGCCTTGATACTTTCTCATCTCAACAGCTATCGCGCAGGCTGTCACTGCCTGTGACCTTTCCGCACGAAGAACAGCCGCATGGACTCGACTCCTGGTACACATTAGAAGGCCTGAGTGAAGGACAGCGATACGAGGTGCGAGTTTGCTGGGCTGCCGTTGTAGGTTGATTCGATATTTGCCACACACTCATTGTCTGAGATCACATCAGCAGCCGACAACGTTCAACATTGACATATTCAACATCACACATGTCTTCGACACCCCAGGTCTGATCACCAGCCTGGCTGAATTTGCAGAACTGCAAATCAAGAAACAAGAAGAAGGCGCGGGTGTCACCTCCACTGCATCCCCAGTAAAAGGCAGCGTCCTCTTCCTCCGCATCCAAGGTGCAGCCGACTACTTCACCATCAACCAGACGTTGATGCAGCACCCACCACCAGTCATTGTTGACATCATCCTTGACCCATATCTAGGCAACATTTTTCCCGCGTCCCTATTTCCAACCGCGATTTATATCGTGGGACTGGCTGTGGGTGGGTGGTATCTGTCCAGCATCACCTGGAAGCATCTCGTCCGGCCAACGAAGCCGCGCACCGACTGAAGGTGACGCATTGACGCATCACCCCCCATCATGGCGAATGAGGAACAGCAAATGCAAGATGCGGCCACGGACAGTGTAGACACTCGATCGGCCTCATCATCGAGCGCGACTGCACGCCACACATCGCCACAACATCCTTTCTATAGCTTGCCAGCTGAACTCATCCTCGACATCGTCGACCTCTTGCCGCCAGAAGCCTTCATAAACTTCGTATTTGCCAATTATCCACTGCTACACTCCTATGGCCTGGCACCAGCTTTGTCGCGCCCGCGCGTGGTCTATCTCACGACACAAACGCAAATACCAGCACTATTTCCGCTCCTGAGCATTCCGCCAGAGATAATGCTACATGTCATGCGTCATCTGAAGCCAATTGATATGATGCGCTTCGCTGTCGCCAATTACCAGGACCTGGTCCACCAGGGTATTGCGCCGCCGCTGAGCGAGGAGACGAGAAGGCAGTTGAGGAATGCAGTTGATAGGCAACGGCTGAGGTCGGTTTGAAAGTGCTCAAGCGTGGGGGGAGCGAAGTGTTTCACTCGCCGTCCAGCAATCATTTCCTGAAACCAAGGCATTGGGTCGCACACGACGGGCGCTAGTGGTTGTACTCCATGCGAGTGACCATGCATACATCTCTTAGCTTGCTGTGGCTACCAGCCAATGAACATCAGTCATGGGAGCTGTCTTCGAATCCCACAATTGCTTGGCTGGTTCAGAAGCATGGTGACGACACTGCGCGTGCTGGAGCCTGTAGAGCACGAAAACACAAGATCCGTCACTAGTGCTATGAGCCGCCTCATCGAGCTGCGGTGTTACCAGGGCAGTCAGCCACGCAGGCCGACGAGGCGAGACAGACAGAGAAGCAAATTCCATGTGGTGCGCCTTTGCTCAACGCGCATTGCAATCCATTCGCTGCCTGGTCATCTCCGGACCTGACCTTTAAAACAGTGACCCGTCCCGAGAATTTGGGTGTATAGCGCCTCAGCCTGTCCTCGACAGTTCCTGAGCGTACAACCTCATCATCTCAGACTTCAGATTTCAGATCTCGAAATCCCGACAAGTTGTCGCATGCCGCCATGTCGTCCAACACCACAGACACAGCGCCACCGAAATACACAAGCAAACCAGCCAATGACCACCCGTCACCGACATCACAACCTGACTTGCCGACCGCGACCACCGCAGAGAACTCAAATACAGCACCACCTCGTTCCACCATAGCGATCATCGCACTCCGCCATTGCGACGGCGCGGCTGGCGCGATTTCCGCCCGAGCTCTCAAGGATACCAAACCAGTAACTTTTGCGGGTAAGACTTTGACCACCCTGAACATCGCCCTCAAAGTCACGGACGTGACGTCCTATCAAGAACTCACGGGAAAGATCTACGAGCGGGTCGAGGAGACGTGGTGAGTTTTGATGATTGCCGATAAGGATGTGATCTGATGGCTGATGACCCATCCGTCTGAAGGCATATCAAGATGGATTCCAGGAAAAGTCTGTATCGAGGGCTCAACTTGATGGTGGATGGCAAAAGCGTCTTCATCATGGACGAGGCGAGTTGGGAGCCTTGTCGAGATTTGCTGGTGGAAGGGAAAGGAACGCTTAGCTTCAGTTTCTGGGAAACGAAGGACGTACCAATTGCAGAAAGCGAAAGCGTGTCCAAACAGGGAAAAAAGAAAGGTGGGAAATGCCGAGTGCAATAGTCGTTGCCTGGGAAGCGCTAGATCGCGCAAATGTGGTTATATACAACAAACAAATTTTCATGAATAAGACACCCGAGCTCACCAGTCCATCAACTTCTAACCAGACTGTACCCTCTGCCCCATCCCCATCCTTTTCAGAACCCGATCAACCCCCTCCTTTCTTCGAATCCCGCTCCTCAACGCCCTGGCGTCCCGTCAACTGGACACAACGGCGCATGCTCGCCATCCCATTCCTCCACCACAAACGCCTTGTACTGCCCCAAAGCCTGGTGACACGACTGCGCCTCCCCAGCCCCGATCGTGGTGCTCTGCCCCCCATTTCCAACCGAGCAATCCTCATGCGTGTACAACGTGACTTTGAACGCCTCCCCGTCGGTCCACTTGAACCCGACCGGATTGGCGAAACCACTGGCACTGAACTTGGTGCAGGTCTGGGTCTGCTGGCCCGCGTAGGTGGGGGAGTCCTTCCCGTCTTTGCCGACGATGGTGCAGTCCTTCTTGGAGAAGAGGTTGAGGGCCCAAGATGGGCCGCATGGTTTATCGCCGGACAGACCGGTGCGGCGAGAGGCGAGCGGGGTGGCCGTGATGGTGGTGGCGAGGGCCAGGAGGGTGAGATGGGTGAGGTGCATCATCTTGTCTTATTGTGGAGTGGTATCACGAGAGTTCAGCGGTGAGAGTTTTGATTTGTTTGGTATGAGGTGGTGGTTTTGAGAGCGAAGGTTTCGAGGTAGAACGCCTGGATTTATAGCTATTGCTCCAGAAATAATTAGACCTCGTGTTCGCTGAACGCTGCGAGCGCTAGACATGGTCACCTGGGATTTGCGAATATTTTTGTTTCGAGACACTCGGCGAGCGTAATAGAAGTGATATATAATTAGCCAGACACCGGCACAATCCTGGGAGTCTCGAACCCGCAGGAACCCGGTGCGGCAAGTTGTGAAAATCTTGCTTGGCAGGCCTCGTGCGTCTAATAACTTCATAATCAGATCCGATACTGACGGGTGAAACGAGACGGCACTGCAATCTTATCTATACAAATCGAGCGTCCATCGCATGAAATGGGTCATAGGCTGGTCCGAATCCAGAATGTCGCGGCTGCAGATGCTCGTAGTAACAGCGTCGTCACGTTTCCGCTGACCGTGGGATACGAGAAGCGGTCGAGTCTTAACGAGACATGCCCCCAAGTGTTGTCTTGCGCATTTGCATCGTCGATGCACGCGAGACAGCCAACCTCGTTTTGGTACTTGCAGATCCGATTGTCGTAGACGATTGTCCAGAAAGCTCACCAGTTAGCTTCTAATACATACTATTCCTGTGCAATAGCTCGACATAGCTTCTGTCTCGCGCTCACAGTCTGCTCCTCCAGATCCTGCTCACCAGGATCCACAGCACTGCGGCCACAAGTCCAGCTCGTCCCAGCAGCGCGACCCTGACTGCTCTCCTGACAATGTCATAGTACCTGCCTCCATCAGTAATTTTGGGCAGACACAACTTCGCAAGCGCCTCAACATACCCTTGCAACATCGTCGCGACCGCTGCCTTTCGGCTCTTGACATCTCCCATCGCACTGCCTGTGCCAAGACCATGCAGGCCCGTCTCATCGAGTCTCTGCGAGCGGGTCTCACTGCTCCTAGCCCGTGACGTAGACCGAGGGATGCCGATCTTCTCCAAGACGCCTCCTACCATGTCTCCATCGGGATGATTGACCAGCACAGTTGAGCTCGCCAGACTCTCGCTCACAGCTCCGAAGGCTGGCCGATGCAGTAGTGAGGTCCCAGATTGCAGCTCGGCACGTTTGCGCTCCTTGAAGCGGTAGGTCAAGAGCCATACCCAGAAGCGGACGTCGAGTGGCGTAAAATTGGGATACGTCCAGAGCGTGAGGGCGTTGTGCGGCGGTAGGAGTTCGAGAAAGTCCGATAATACACCGAGAGTGAGACCCCACAGGAGTAGGGGGGGTGAGGGACGTGCCGCGGAAGGATAGTGGCTGAGCAGGTGCGAGGTGAGGGTGTGAAGACGGTTAGGTGGACTACTGGCCTGGTAGTTTTGATGGGCGACCGAAGCTGGATTATTGGGTCCAGGGCTTTCGGGGCTGTGCAGAGATTCTGTGGGCAGAAGTGCGATGGCGGCAAACATCATCTTCCCGAGAATGAGCTGCAACATCCATTTCTTCACACCGGTCTCTTGGTTGGCGAGCCGGCTCGAGACGTCCTCACGTGCAACGGTCCACTGATCCGGGCTTTGCAGACTCCGTAGCGGGACCCAATGCGTTGACGCGACTTCAGTCGGCTGCAGCTTGAGCGGCGGAATGTGGTGTGTGGTGAGCAGAAACACATAAGGACACAGCACCATCAGAGCCTTCTTGCCCCAATGCGTAGTCACTAGTCGTTGCGGCAGGTTCCCGCACTCGATGGCATGGGCGTTCAGGTCCAAGCCCACCTCCTCCCATGTTTCTCGAATTGCCGCGGCCTGGTCGTCTGCGTCTCCCGGGTCGCGCTTGCCACCGGGTAGTGCTACATGGCCAGTCCATCGGTCGCCTTTGCGTGAAGCTCGCTTGATGAACAGGAGTTCTGGTTCTCCATGCTGCACCCAGTCCTGCGCGAAGAAGGAGTCTATGTCGCTGGATTTCGGGTTCGGATTGGTTGGCCAGTGGGTGTAGCTGGGCTGGATCCTGATTGCAAGGGCGACTGAGGCTCTCCGGTCGACGTCATGGGGCGAGTCCAACGCTGGGTATGGCGCTGCGGTCAAGGCTTTGAGGAGGGCATGAGTCTGGTTGATCAGTTCGGTTGGGATTGGAGAAGTCGTCATGTCATCAACTCAAGTTGTCAAAATGGCAAACATGAATAATGTCCAAGCTGATATCGATTGGCTGACCGAGTTGTGCGTGCCAAGACCGACTGAAGCGAGGCTCAACTTTCAAGCTTCCCTGCGCGCTTGGATCGTTAGAAACAATGGCGGTACACAACACCCTTCCCCTCCAATCGCGCCAAGATGAGGTTTGGACGGACGCTGCAGCTGGCGACGTATGCGCCGTGGCGGGACAACTACATCGACTACGGAAAACTGAAGAAGCTGCTACGGGATGACGATTCGGCGCCCAGCTCCCCGACCACCGAGACGCGAGGCCCATGGACGGACGAGGATGAGAGCAAGTTCGTGGATGAGCTGGTCAATGTGCAGCTGGAGAAGGTGCACGCCTTCCACCAAGAGACACATGAAAAGTTGCGGGAGAGGACGGCCAAGTGCGAAGAGCGGTTGGACGGTATCACCGCCGCCGAGGGACAGACAGATGGGGCAGCCGACTCCAAGCCTGACGGCGGCAGCGGTCATGGCAAGCAAGCGGTGCCCAGCGAGGAGGAGCGGAGGAAGATCATGGCCGAGGTCTTGGCCGAGTTGGACGACATCACCAAAGAGACCAACGAGCTGGAGAAGTACAGCCGCATCAACTACACCGGCTTCCTCAAGGCCGCCAAGAAGCACGACCGCAAGCGTGGCGGCGCCTATCGTGTGCGCCCGCTGCTGCAGGTGCGACTGGCAGCTCTGCCCTTCAACAAGGAGGATTACAGCCCGCTGCTCTACCGTCTCAGCGCCATGTACTCTTTCGTCCGCCAGAATCTGGATGGTGTCAAAGATCGTGGCCCCAGCGTTGGCGAGGCTCATCTCGGCCGCGAGGACTATCTCAGCCACAAGTTCTGGGTCCACCTGGACAACTTGTTGGAGCTGAAGACCATGATCCTAAGGAGACTGCCCGTCTTGATATACAATCCGCAGACCAGCAAGATCGCCGAGGGCAACCAGCCGGACCCTTCCATCACATCCATCTACTTTGACAATCCCGCTTTCAAGCTGTACAGTAACAAGGTCGAGCACGGCGAGGCGTCAAGTCTCAGGCTGAGGTGGTACGGTCAATTGCTTGACAAGCCCGAGATTTGGGTGGAGAAAAAGACGGTCAAGGAAGACAATGCCAGCTCCGATCAGAAGTTCACTACCAAAGAGAAGTACGTTCAGCGCTTCATCAAGGACGAGTATCACATGGAGAAGCAGATCAAGAAGCTGGAGGAGCGCGCCGGCACAGGCAACGACCAGGCGCAGAATTTGAAGGAAGCCGTCGACGAGATTCAATCTTTCATCAAGGAGAACGAACTGCAGCCTGTACTTCGAGCGAGCTACACACGCACCGCCTTCCAGATCCCGGGCGATGACAGAGTCCGCATCTCGCTCGACACAGATCTGGCCTTCATCCGCGAAGACGCCATCGACGAGCGACCATGTCGTGATCCGGAGACCTGGCATCGTACTGACATTGATAACTCGAGGATGGAGTATCCCTTCTCTTCCATCCGGAAAGGCGAGGTCTCCCGCTTCCCGTTTGCACTGCTCGAGATCAAGGTCAGGAATACCGGCAAGAAAACTGAGTGGATTGAGGACATCATGCATTCGCATTTGGTCAAGGAGAGTCCAAGGTTCAGCAAGTTTGTCCACGGTGTTGCCCAGCTGTTCGAGGACTACGTGAACACCTTCCCGTTTTGGCTGTCGGAGATGGAGACGGACATTCGGAAAGACCCGCAGCAAGCATTTGAGGAAGAGCAGGCCAAGCGACAGAAAGAGGTCGACGACGAGTTCGCAGTTGGCAGTCTGATTAGATCACAAGCAAGTCTTTCACCCGAGCTCCGCGGCTTTCCAGCCAAGAAGCCTGGCCTGCTGTCTCCTGTTGCCAACCCGAGCGCGCAAACCAAGAAGAGCCCAGCTCCACAGCTTTCATTGGGTGGAGACCTCCTCGGCGACCACGCGAAGCATGACTATGGCACCATGAACACCGCCACAGCCGAGAACACCCAACTGAACGAGACCGCCGGGGAGCCCGACGACGACGAGACGGGGCACCACACCCACAGCACGGAACGTGGCGCGCGAAACGGCGGTCTCAAGACCCTCTTCCCCGGTTTCTCAACTAGCAAATACGCCCAAGCCAAACGCTCCGGCGGCCGCACCCGACTGCCACCGGGCGTCTCCAAACCCGAATACTGGATCAAAGACCAAGGCCCAGTCAAAGTCGAGGCGAAAGTCTGGCTCGCGAACCAGCGCACGTTTATCAAATGGCAGCACGTTTCCGTCCTCCTCGCTTCTCTCTCCCTAGGCCTCTACAACGCCGCGGGTCAGAATAACACTGTGGCGAGAGCTTTGGCGGTGGTGTATACGGCTGTAGCGATGTTTACGGCGGCGTGGGGATATGGGATTTATATGTGGCGGACGAGTCTGATTGAGAGGCGGAGTGGCAAGGACTTTGATGCGGTGACGGGGCCGTTGGTGGTTTGTGCGGGGCTGGTGGTGGCTTTGGTGTTGAATTTCGGGTTCAAGGTGGGTCTTGCTGAGGAGGTTTCGATGAGTTGAGTGTGCTGAAGTGCTGACTCGATACGTTTGGTAGTATAACGCAATGGTTCAGGATCGACATCAACGTGGCCATGAGGGCGCTGGGTACAATCAGACGCTTTTGGGCCTGTATCATGGGGAGTTGAAGCTGGTGTGAGCATATGCGATTGCAGAGGCGCAGGTAGTCGCAACTAACGCATGAGAAGAAGCACGGTATCGTCCATAGCGAGTGAATTGGAAGTTTACAGATACAGCAATGTGGATAGCCTTGCAATTGCTGATGGTGTGGTATCGATGTTGGAAGCAATGCTCGGCATAAAAGTTGCAATGTTTGGCAAGTCTCCACGACTCGATGCTTACTCCCATAGGGGTACCTCCGCCGTCTCAGAGAGGCATTTATCGTATGCATGCTGCTCCAGAATATCAACGATTCCCGGTTCCTTGCGCCTCTGCGCCAGCGCGAGTGCATCTCTAGGCTCGAGCGCGTCCCTGCGCCACTTGCCCCACTTGACCCTCTGCGCCAGCTTGGATGCATCTCGTGCATCTCTGCTCCACGTGCGCCGTGCCCAGTGGTCTGTTACGGTTCTGTCGCACCGGCCTGTCGCTAGCAAGAACTTGACCATCTCCATCTGCCCACACCGTGCTGCCCAAGAGAGCGTTGTCCCACAATCACCATCCTGAGCATTGATGTCAACAAGGCCGGTAGCGAGTAGCATCTTGGCAATGTCTAGATAACCTCCCTTTGCTGCTCTCATGAATTTTGTCTCACCATTTCTAGTCGTCGCGTTGACATCGCACTGGCCTGTCGCTAGCAAAAACTTGACTACCTTCTTATACCCCCTGACATATTGCCTGACAGAGCGCTGTCTCACCACTATTATCCTGTGCATTAATGTCAACAAGGCTAGTAGCGAGCAGCATCTTGGCAATGTCTAGATGACCCTCCGCCGCTACGTTAGCCTTAATAGGCTTATCGTCGAGAAGCAGTCGCACCCAGGGAACCAGTCCCAAGAGGGATGCCATGTGCAACATCGGCAGACGATCAAGAGGCCCCGTTGCTGTCGAAATATGTAGGAGACGAGCCGGGCTTTAAGAAGTCCGACTTTGCAATGCTTGATCCCCAGTAGAAGTTCTCTGGTACAAACGACGCGACCACTTGTTGAGACGGTCGTCCCAAAAATTCTCTACCTTGAATGAACTGGGATCCAATTCACTACGTTCGATGCAACTGACACAAGTTGATGCTAGTCTCTCATGACCGATTTCCGGCTTGATGCGGAAAGTCTCCAGTACAGCATCCCGGTCTTCTTCAGTCCGCAGCAAGTAGTCTTTCGCGGATCGATGCACAAGATGGGCTTTCCCTTCCCTCTCTAGAACGAGCGGTCCACGCTCTATCATGCAGTCCTTCACAAAGTGCTCTATGTCAGCTTGGTCCGGGGCATAAGCGCTGATCGGAGCAGCAAGCTCAGGCAGGGACAATGGTTGAAGTGCTAGTGTTATCCAGCAGAGAATAGCTGCGGTTGCTTGTCTGAATTCCGGTTCAGCGTGGAGAAGCATGTGGTCGTATACGGCAGGCAAGTCTGTTGGAAGGGCGCAAAGGGGCGGCTCGCATCGCTGAATGCGTCTTCTTCTTCTTTTTGAGCTCCAGCATCGCGAATCCAACCCACAGGAACGTGCCCTCTGCTTTTTTGAGGAGCATATCTCTCTTCCCTTGACGGAAGACCTCCGTCAAGCGAGCTCTTCTTACCAATTCTGACAGCTTGATATCAACGAATCGCTGGATGTCCTGACCTATATGTTCGTTATTGTCAGGGTCGAGTTTCACCTGGGCGCATTCGTCGAGTCCTAACAAACGCCGATGTGCCCTGGGCAACTGCAGGTATCTCGTCGACGAGCTTCTCGACCACCCACTCCCGCGAGTCCAACTTCACCTCATCCAACCCATCAATGACGCAGAATATCCTGCGATCTTGACAAGTTTCGATAACCTTGCTGAAGATCGCCCAAAGATCGTCGCGAGATTTCAGGGTTTCCGATGCTCTCGCTGAAGTGCTTAGGGGATCCAGTAAGTGCTTAGCGAGCTTCTTGTCAATGCTGGTGAGCTGCCAGAGCAAGCTACACAACACGGCGGTGGCATTATCCCGCTCCTGATCAGTACCAACACAGAAGTAATAGACTGTATGCTCAGCCGGCAGGGCTGATCGAGACGGCGCCTGATGCCCCGATCAGCGTAGAGTGCCTCCCAATCCTTCTGCAGCCTAGGAGCCAAGCTGAGATCGCAGACATAAGAAAAGTTCTGTTTACCGTCGCAGCTCTCATAATGAATATGACCACGAAGCTCCTTGTGCATATCCGACCCAGATCGCTGCAAGGCGCGAGCCCTATATTGCACTATGGATCCTCTATCCATCACTGCCAGCGCTCTCACTCTGATCTCGAACGACCGCTTGAATGAGAATCCATGGCAGGCGACCGCGCCTGAGGCGATTCCGACAGAAATGCATGCGTACCGAGATGCGACAGATACGACACGGACAAAGAGCCGGAAATGATGCTTATTACGTAGGCTCTTGGGACTGATCGTCGGTCTTGTGCACATTTCCGCTCTAGGATGTAGTTAAGACTACATTCATCGGCATGAAGTATTCGACATTTTGAGATGACCATGGCAAGCGAGATATCGTGGTACCTGGGTGAATCCAAATGCACTACACATGCGGTATCGGATCCAGCCAAGTTCTGACATCCAAGGGCAGCGCACAGAGCAGGAGCCGTCTCATACTCCTCAGCACATAAACGATGTTTCGTCAGCGCTAATAGGCTACTACTCACTATCGCCTAAACAGCTCATTGCCTTAAGGCCGACCGCAACCCTAACCCTAACCCTAACGATCAACCCCACTAGACGACCAAGCCTTGCCCTCTCTTCACCGATACCCTGAATTCCGTCACATACTTCCAGAATGACAGTAACTGTCTGGCAGAGCGTGACCTGGCAAGAACAGCGTGCGACGGAAGACACAAATTGACAATCATGCGTCGGTATGCTGGCAGCAAGGATGATGGACTATGAAGACGACACGGAGTTCTGAGCTATTGAGCACAAGAGACCAGGCTGAGCGCTCGACCGGGCCAAGAAGCCACACTTTGGATCGCTGAAATTTGCAGTGCGGACATCATCTTGCATTCACAAGTCTCTCCGTCAAGCGGATTCGCTGTGCCCACGACCAGAACCGCACCAGGAGGCAGCCAAGATCGTGTTCCTGAAACACAGCAGCCACTCCTACGCATTCTCTCATGCTACACTCTTTCTTGACCCCTTAAACAAACCCCGCAGCCGTAGCCTTCTGCCGATACTCCTCAAACGTCGTCGCGGCCCCACCCTCTGAATTCACCCTCCCCCGCTTTTCCCACTCGCTCTCCCCACCACCATGCTCCCTCCTGATTCTCTCTTCCCACGCTTCCTCTTCCGCCGCGCAAGCCTGCTGAAATCGTGCCAGATCGCCACGGTAGAAGTATAGCGCGCCAGCTTTCCGCTCTGCGACGTCTTCTGTGATGAGGACGTATTTGACGCCAGATCCGGGCGTTTCGAACATGCAGTCCGCGAGTAGGCGCTCCACGACTGTTCTGAGACCTCGCGCGCCAGTGCCCATTCTCGCGGCGGTGGAGGCGATGGAGCGGAGGGCTGGGGAGGTGATGCGGAGTTCTATGCTGGAGAGGGCGAAGAGTTGCTTGTATTGTTGAAGAAGGCTGTTGCGCGGTTCGGTGAGGACCTTGACAAGGGCTTCGATGTCGAGGGATGAGAGTGCGCACGAGAGAGGAATGCGACCGACGAGCTCGGGGATCAATCCGTATTTCTGTAGATCTTGTGGTTCGACTAAATCAAGAGTGTTGAAAGTTCGTTTCTTCTTTTGGCCATCTGAGGTGTACTGGGTGGATGTCTCAGGAGTGTAATATGGAAGATGTCTCTCAAACAGCTCATCGTCGCCTTCAACTATCGTCTCGTGCACATTGCTGTCTTCGGAGCTGCCAGGTCTCGCGCGGACGGTAGCACCGAAGCCAATACTTCCCTTGCTGACGCGATCGAGAATCTGTTTATGCAAGCCATTGAATGCTCCTGCGCAGATAAAGAGAATGTTGTCGGTCTTGACATTGTAGATCTCACCCTTCTGCGCGCCGCTCGAAGTTGGGTTCTGCTGGCCGCTGCCACTCATAGTGCCGCCGGAGAGTGGACTGTTAGTCGGATATCCCTGACCGCGGCCACTCCCGCTAGATCCGGCTGAGCCCGTCGAGCTGCCCCGTTCCTGCTTGGGCTGAATCTGCAATGTCGTACCCTCTATGATCTTCAGCAATGCTTGCTGCACGCCTTCGCCGCTGACATCCTTGCCGTTGCTGACTTTGGCGGTGGCGATTTTGTCGATCTCGTCTAAGCAAATGATGCCGCGTTCTGCTCGCATGACATCGTAGTTCGCCGCAGCCAGTAACCGCTGGACGCACACCTCAGCATCCTCTCCTATGTATCCAGCCTGTGTGAATGGCGTGCAGTCTGACATGGAAAATGGCACCTCCAGCACTCTCGCCAGCGTCTTTGCCATCAACGTCTTGCCGACACCAGATGGCCCCAGCAGCAGTATGTTGCTCTTCTCGATGGTCAACGGACTGTCATCAACCAGTGGCGGTGGTCCCAGCCTGTTCTGGTTCTGCTGATGTCTCTGCCCTCCACTCAGCGGTCTGTAGTCAACATCATTCTGCTGCGCACCCGACGATGCAGGCGCGGGCATGTTGATGGTAGGTCGTTGACCAGGCCATTCATCTTGAGGCCAGCCCGCCGTCAGTGAAGGCACAGCAATCCCCCGCTTCAGGTCACTCTCCCTACCTTCGACCGGATGTCTCCTCAACTCGCTCATGCGCCTCCGCTCCTCCTGCGCCATCCGATCCTCCTCCTCTTCAGCTCGTCTCTGCAGCTCCTGTATTCGCTGGTAATGGTTATAGACTGCTGTCGCCAATGCTTTCTTTGCTCTTTCCTGTCCAACCACGAACTGGTCCAGATGATCTTTGAGGAGCTTCGGGGTGATGCGCGGAGCTCCAGTGATGGATGCATCCTTGAGCGGACCCGTCGTCTGTTCGTTGGGGATGTATTCGCCGGTGAAGCCCTGGTTGGCAAAGTCGGAGCGGAAGTAAGGACCTGAGTCACGACGAGCTCTACTTGTCGCGAGACATCTCTTGACATGACTCGATTGACAGGATGGTATTAATGGCGGGCGGTGGCCTCGTAAGATGGCGGAGATGCCCAGGTAGGTCAGACGAGCTTGCGGCGACACTGCGAGCTTGGCGGGTGTTGCCATGGTGGAGGAGTATGTTAGACAGAGGTCCGCAAAGCTCACATAGAGCTCAGGTTTGGATGCATAGTCACATGAGGCTAGAGTCAAGGGCCATGTGTGGGGAGGGGGGAGGGTGAAGGGTGAACGGGTGGTGGTCCGTCCCCGCCTCCACACCATGACATGTGTAGGAATCAGGTGGTATGCTCCACATCGAAGCTGCGCGGCTTTGTCTCACCTGTCAAGACTCCTCCTACACCTCCGCGTACCCCATAATGTCATATCCATGAGTGATGACTTGTGGAAAGCGATGGTCGCGGATGATTGCCGCCGCCACACAGCTCACCGCACCGCTCACCGCGCCATGGCCCGGAGAAATGGTGGAGTCGAATGCGGCTTCATCATGGAGGTGGAGAGAGGAGTCGGCTGTACAGTGACGCAGGAGCTCACGGTGTGAGAGCGTCCATGTCCGCCCCGAACACTTCTGCCCACCCCATAATGTCATATGCATGAGTGATGACTCGTGGGTGTCAGTGGCCCATCCCTTCTCTGCCAATATCCCCATCCATTGCGAGCGTCGGTGTTATTCGGCGTCGGTCGTTCCTTCTTCCAGTACTTGTGCATTGTGTCCACCTGCCTGTTGGCCTGTGTATCGCGGCGTAGGTACGTCGAAACACGCGATCCAAACGCAGCATCATGGACGCGTTGAACGAAGCGGCGCCAGACAGCGTGACTGCTGCACCGCCCAGCAGCACCGTGCCCAACGACGGCACCGGCGTCGTCCTCCTCGACCCCTACCTCGAGCCATACGCACCCGCGCTCAAGTCGAGATTCAGCAAGGCGCAACACTGGATCAAGACCATCAACGACACAGAAGGCGGTCTGGAGAAGTTTTCCCGAGGATACGAGAAGTTCGGCTTCACAGTCGCCCAAGATGGCACCACCACATACCGGGAATGGGCTCCCAACGCCTTGCGAGCGTACCTCATCGGCGACTTCAACGCGTGGAATCGAGACAGCCACGAGATGAAGCGTGATCCGTTTGGCGTGTGGGAGATCAGTCTGCCGCCTCGGAACGGACAGCCCGCCATAGCACACGACAGCAAGGTCAAGATCAGCTTGGTCGTGCCCGACGACCACGCAAGAGCAGAGAGGATCCCCGCGTGGATCACGAGAGTCACCCAAGACCTCAATGTCTCGCCAGTCTACGATGCTCGCTTCTGGAATCCGCCGCACAAATACCACTTCAAGAACCCACGTCCCCCCAAGCCACTCAGTGCGAGGATCTACGAGGCCCACGTCGGCATCAGCAGTTCAGAACCCAAGGTGGCAACCTACGTGGAGTTCACTCACAACACCCTCCCACGCATCAAGCACCTGGGCTACAACACAATTCAGCTCATGGCGGTCATGGAACACGCCTACTACGCCTCATTCGGCTACCAGATCAACAGCTTTTTCGCCGCCTCATCTCGCTACGGCTTGCCAGACGACCTCAAAGAACTGATCGACACAGCCCACGGCATGGGCATCACAGTCCTCCTCGACGTCGTACATTCCCACGCCTCCAAGAATGTGCTCGATGGCTTGAACATGTTCGACAACAGCGACCACCTCTACTTCCACGAAGGCGCACGCGGCCGCCACGAACTGTGGGACTCCCGCCTTTTCAACTACGGCCACCACGAGGTCCTGCGCTTCCTGCTCTCCAATTTGCGCTTCTGGATGGAAGAATACCAGTTCGACGGCTTCCGCTTCGACGGCATCACCAGCATGCTCTACACCCACCATGGCATCGGCACAGGCTTCTCTGGCGGCTACCATGAATACTTCGGCCCGAATGTGGATGAAGATGGCGTGGTCTACCTCATGGTCGCCAACGAAATGCTACACGACCTCTACCCGGATGCTATCACCATTGCCGAAGACGTCAGTGGCATGCCGGCGCTGTGCATCAAGCTGAGTCTAGGCGGAATAGGATTCGACTACAGACTCGCCATGGCCGTGCCGGACCTGTACATCAAATGGCTGAAAGAGAAACAAGACATCGAATGGGACATGGGAAATCTTGCCTTCACCTTGACCAACCGTCGGCACGGCGAGAAAACGATCGCCTACGCTGAATCCCACGACCAAGCGCTGGTAGGAGACAAAACACTCCTCTTCTGGCTCTGCGACGCACAAATGTACACCAACATGTCGACCCTCTCCGAGTTCACACCCGTGATCGAGCGCGGAATGGCTCTGCATAAGATGATCCGTCTCATCACCCACGGTCTGGGAGGCGAAGGCTACCTGAACTTCGAAGGCAACGAGTTCGGCCACCCGGAATGGCTCGACTTCCCTCGCGAGGGAAACGGCAATAGTTTCCATTACGCCCGCCGGCAATTCAACCTCGTGGACGACCATCTCCTCCGCTACAGATTCCTGAACGAATTCGATTCCTGCATGCAGTGGACAGAGGAGAAGTACGGATGGCTGCATTCTCCACAAGCATACATCTCCCTCAAGAACGAAAGCGATAAGGTGATTGTGTTCGAGCGCGCAGGACTACTCTGGATCTTCAATTTCCACCCTTCGCAATCATTTACAGACTACCGCGTCGGTGTCGAAGAAGCGGGCACATACCGTACAGTTATCAATACGGATTCGCCGTCGTTCGGGGGTTTGGGGAGAGTGAAAGAGGATCAGCGGTTCTTTACCACGGATTTTGCGTGGAATGGGAGGAAGAATTTCTTGCAGGTCTATGTCCCGACTAGGACGGCGGTTGTAAGTGCTCTTCCATTTTGGATTTGGGGGGGTGGGGGTTGTGGTCGATGCTAATTGCGGTGTAGGTCCTTGCGCTGGAGCAGACCCTCGATCCGAAGTGGAAGGCGAACGTGCAGCTAGGCTTTTAGGCGAGGCACTACTGGCGTTGCGTGGTCGGGAAGTCTGATGAGGGAGCAGGAGAGATGGCTTGATGATGGCGTGACTCGGTATCGCGGAGGACGATGAGCGTGTCAACAAAGTCAACCCCATGACGGCGAGCTTGCGAGTCCATTTTGATCATGGCGTCAAGATGTTGAGGCCTGTTGGTTGCCAGGTGATGGTGAGCTCACGATTATCATCTGGTTTGACAGCTCATCTCGCATGTACGTTACACAATGCAGCATCATGTCAGCTGCATTTGAGCCCCAGTGTCACCAACGCCAAGTCACTGTCAACCAGTGACAGCGCAATCATATCCATCGATCGCTGATGTACGTGCAGTCATCAATCATCCTCGTCATTACCGCGCTTCATCCCAATTACCCACCAAACATTAGCATTACCAGGGCTCTCGTGACCCACCCAACCGCATCCCAGTCCTCAACTCCAACGCTGCATGCAAGACTCCGTCTCCGTCATGTAATCTAGTGAGGTCTAATCAGGCGATGGATCTCCTTCTTTCCTGCCCTGCGCGGCTGAGGCGTATGATCCGCGCCGTTCGGCATCATGTTGAGCAACGACGGCGACTTGACGAGGCTACCAGACGGCGAAGCCTGTTACCATGAATCAGCACTCGAATCCCTCAAGGCAACTCACAACCGCACAAACCTTCGCATCTCCCTCCCCAAACATCTCCTCCCTCTTCCTCTCTCTCACCGCCAGACTCTCCAACCCCGCCTTGAAGTAATCCACATACACGTCCTGGTCGAGCTGCAACAACCTCTTGTGCACCATCGCCGCCGTCAGCATGCCCTTCAGCGCCGGGAACGTCCGGCGCATTTTCAGCACCGTCGCCTCGAGCGAATACATGTGCGTGTCGAGAATGCAGATTGCGCGATCGTGTTGGGAAGTCCAGCCACGGGGGAGCGGTGGCGTGTCCTCCATGCGATGGATGAGGGCGGGGCCGACCATGGTGCCGGCGTTGCTGAGGAGGCGGCCGGGGTCGGCGATCGGAGGGAGGGGCTGCACGGTACTAATGGGGCGCCTGTACGGGGTTTTTGTGTTTAGTAAGTGTGTGTCTAAGATGAGAATGAGGTGAGACGGTGGCTCTTGCCTCTTGCTCACGACCGGACCGCCAGTCAAGTCGTCGAGGATGTCCCCGGACATGGACTTGCGGTTGTCGACTGCGGGCTTCTGGAACGTCGGCATCGGGGGCGTGCTCTGCAGTTCGGGCAGGAACTCGGTGGTGCTGCCACCGATAGCAGTGGAGGTCGTGGTCTTTGTGGAGTTCGTGCGGGTTTGGAGCGGCGTGTTCTGTGCGGTGGTCGCGGTCGTGGCGGATTGCTTCATGGAGTTTTTGGTGCCGCCGTCTATGCGGCGGATGATGGAAGAGAACATGCTGGTCTGCAACGATTAGCGATGATTATCGTGTGAGTGTGTATGCGAAGCGCAGTCCAATGGCAGGTTCCGGGTCCTGAGGAGGCGCCAGCAATCGTGTTGTTGGTGTATGGAAGGCGGAAGCGTGTTCAGAGGCAAGCAGAATCCGATCAAAGTGGGAGTCAGCCGGCGGGTGCCTAGTACTCATCATAAAAACGGAAGGTGCGCTTTGGTAGGAGACAGGGATGTCGGTCGCTCCTTCCCAGTCTCAATCGAGACCCTGTCAACTGTTGACAGAAGTCAAAGTGCGCCTATCAGATTTCATTGACCTGGCTGTCGACCTGACTACCCATCCAGGTTGATTGAGGGATGTGACTGAAGCTCTCGGGGTCGTAATGTTATCAACCACCATCCAGCCTGACCGTGCAGTCACTCACTTTTGTCCCATCACCACCGTCACTTTCGATTGCATGACGGCGAGAACATCATCCAAATGATCCCATCAGCTATGATGTCCTTGACGGCACCGTCACGAATCGCTGCTTCCTCATGCAAGTCATTACAACACTCAGGGCGAGTGACATGACTTCTGGGCTACAGTGCTTGGGCTCGACCAGCCACGGAAAGTGTCAGACCCCAAAAGCTGGTCCATTGCTCCTTTGGCTCGTCCAGGAAATGAACCGGCAAATGCCTCGCGACATCTCGACATGCATTGTCCATCTCTTGATCATGGTACTAAAGGGTGGAAAGCTTACGGCGCCTACCGGACAGTAAGCGTAGCACTATTCGGGGCAATATCAACTTACCAGACTTCCAAGCCCGACCCTCGTCATGGTAGTGTAACACACGAGCCTGTATGTCAACTCAATCTTCAGCAAACGATGCATGTCCCCAAGAGCGAAGCAGGGACCGGCACATCAGGTGTGGCATTCGGGCACTGCAGTACAGATGCCAATATTTTACACTTCGCGCTGTTGTGTACACCCAGATCTTCGCCACGCCAAACGCGACATCTACACGATCTTTTCTCTGTCTTCCATCATCTTCGCCCAAGCGCCATACACCTTACGGAACGGCGATCCAGGAACGGTGCTGCTGCCCATCCGCAAAGACTTCCTAGTTCTTCAGCCCAATCTTGCTCAGCAAGCTGCCTCCCAAGTTGCCCTGCTCTGCCTCGGTGATAGCAAGCAAGCTCTTCCACACCCGACCGGGCTCCTGGCTAGCATCGATCTTTTTCCAGATGCCCGTCTTGCGGTAGTAGTCGGTGACTGGGCCAGTCTGGTCGTGGTAGGTCCCTAATCGCTTCTTGAGGGTGTCGGCGTTGTCGTCAGAGCGCTGGATTAAGGGCTCGCCGGTGACGTCGTCAGTCATCTCCTTCTTTGGCGGGTTGAAGATCTTGTGGTAGGAGCGGCCAGAGGCAGGGTGGATGAGACGGCCGGTGATGCGGGCAACGAGGAGACCGTCGTCAATTTGGAGCTCGACGGCGTGCTTCAGTGGCTTTTGCTGGGCTGTAAGCATGCCGTCGAGCTTCTCGGCTTGTGGTACAGTACGTGGGAAGCCGTCCAGGATGAATCTAGTGGGACTCGTCAGCATTGCGACCCTCCAATGTATCCGCCAGCATGTCATTCGGCCACTGGATGATCTGCTGTCTACCCACCCGTTCTTGCACTCCCTGTTGTTGTCGAGCTCGTTCTGGATCATGTTGACCATAATTTCGTCCGAAACAAGACCTCCCTGGTCCATGATCTTTTTTGCTTGCCGACCCAGCTCAGTCTTCGCCGCCACCTGTGCGCGCAACATGTCGCCAGTCGCCAAGTGACAGCAGCCATAACGCTCTTTCAGCTTCGGCGCCTGCGTACCCTTGCCTGCAGTCGCATTGAAGGATCAGTCTCTCGCCGTCGTCACCCGCTTTGGTACCTATCCAATGCCCCTTCCGTTGACTCACCAGCACCGGGAGGACCAATCAAGATCATTCGCAAGCCATCGCCAGACTTTGAGGGAGCGTGTCCGTGAAGCTTGGCCTCGAG
Source organism: Teratosphaeria epicoccoides (assembly GCA_021401465.1). Taxonomy (NCBI): domain Eukaryota; kingdom Fungi; phylum Ascomycota; class Dothideomycetes; order Mycosphaerellales; family Teratosphaeriaceae; genus Teratosphaeria; species Teratosphaeria epicoccoides. The sequence continues at coordinate 43,043 of JADDMT010000079.1, read as the reverse complement.
GTCGTGCACCCGTGCCTCGAGCTTGTCAACGGTGCTCTGCAATTGCGCCACCAGATCGGAGGACGACATCTTCAGTATAATCCTCGGCTCCTCCTCCTGACCGAATTTGCTCTCTCCCAAGTCCCGAACCGCCAATAATGAAGCCGTGGATTGAAATGTGCTTGACGTGCTAAGCTACAATGAAGATGCATGCGGCGAGCTTTGGAAAGCACATGCACTACTCACCAGCCACGAGCTCGGCCCGGCGATGTTGATACCGCGTGACCGCGGTCAAACGGACGCCGCATGAGTCATGCCGTCCGTCTGCTTCGCGGCTCTTGGCAAACATCTGATCCACGTGCAAGACATACTTTAATAGTCACGCGACACGTATGGTTCTCTTCGAGCATCGAGATCGATGAGTATATTTCACACGTGGTGAAGCGTAATGCTCGGACGATTCCCGGTTCCCTGCATAAGGTAGCGTGGCTGTTGATTCACTCCAACAGCACGCGCCAGAATAGGACGGTGCGACATGTGTGCTTCACGAAGGCCAAAAATTGCCCATAGCTTTGGATCAGATTCGGGCTTTAACGGCAAAGAAGGAGACGTCCGAGGTCACGAAGCCGTGCGTGTCGTGTATCAGACGACGTCCAAGCTGCTGCCCCTAGACCTGTCCCCTGCACGGTCATCCCAACAGCGCTATTGAGGACTATGGCACGGATGCGGACACTGGAAAGATCTTCGGAGGACCTCCTCCGTTGTGAGTCAGAGTGTCTCTCGCTGGCAGCCATGTACGGCTGATTAGACTAGCAAGCACTTGGATGTGCTAGCTGCGTGCCTCGACGAGCACACAGATATTCTCAGAAATACTCTTCTCAGCAAGAACATAAATTTATATCGACGAGGAGATCTTACCGGCGAAGGACTCTACCGCAACTCCCTACGCTACGTGTCCAGGCCTGCGCATGTGGGGGCAAGTGATTGGATCCGCACGTTTAATCCAGGGTATCTCCAAAATGACCCGCTCAAGAATACGCATGATTTCCCGGTCGACATTAATCTAGTGCAGAGCAGATAGTACCTCTACGTCGCTTCGGGGCGGAAGTCGTCCTTCCGAACCAGCATCGAGGCGGCCCAGGCTTTAGAGCACAAGGAGGAAATAGACATCGCGAGATCGGTGCTTCGTGCGACCAAGCGTCTGTCGACAGACCAATTCGGCTGTAGAGAGCCTGGCAGCCTCAAGAATATTGCAGTGTGGTTCAGCAAATCCATTCGTAGATCTGCCACAGGCCGAGAACATCGTGATGGGAGTGTCACAGTAGACGCAGATGGGCACGTTGTACAGACGCCTACATAGATCTGAAACGGTAGCTTCGGAGGCGGCACGAGGCACGGCCTGACGCGGCTGCAGGAAGAGAAGCAGGGGCAATTGACGACAGCCGATACAGCCGACGCCTTCCAGAAGGTTGCTTTGGACCAGAGTCCTTCGGACGAGCAGGAATGCGCCCACATATGTGCTGAGAGTGGCAGTGCGGGTGATGCTTGGAGAGACGTTGTGATAGTTTCGCGACATAGCCTCGGATAGTCTCCTTGATGAGCACTGAACTATTGCCAGCAGGCTGGAAATCCACGAATTTCGCGGCTCCGTCCCAGCTTGCAGCCTTTGACCCATAGTGGTATAGCAGAGCTGAGGGTTTCACGAGCCAAACAGCCTTTGGGTATGTGCGGAACCATCAGGCAGCGGCATCATGCGGCCCAATTTGGAGGCCGTTATTCGAGCTCGAAGTAGTCAAGTATGTAGCGAAAGTGGCGGCGCAGCGGGCTCGATCCATGTGGTCAAAAGGATGACGACAGGCAATGAGCGAGTGATGACGAGATGCCTCCTTCCTCGCACAAGAGTCGCTGCTGCCGGGAAGCTTCAAGGTTGAATGCTCTATGTTTCAAGCGGCGGGAATTCCATGTGTCTTCCTGACCTTACAATTCGAGTGCCTTCTCCGTCCTAGGGTATCACTATGCACCGTCCATGCCGAGACTACCAATACAATCCCACCCATCGCTATGCCAAGAAAAACCAACACCCTGCCCTTCTCCCTCCTCACGCCTGCATCACCCTCCCACTCCAACCCACCATTCTCGCAAAATACTGCGCGACAAAACTCTCCGTGTAGTAACTATGCTGCGCGCTATGCTCGCTCACCAAATTATGCGCCAACTCATGGCACACGGTGATCCACCAATAGCTCGCCGCTTCCACCCTCCCCTCCTTGCCTTCCATGCGCTCCATATGCAACTGCATGAAATACCGCAAATTACAGAAAATGCTGCCGTTGGAATTAAAGGCGATGGCCGCACCGCTGTCGTCGTAGTAAATGTTGACTGCGGAGGTCGGGAGGGCGAAGATGCCGGCGACTTCGCGGAGGACCCAGAGGAAGTGGCTGATGGGTCCGCTGTGGGTTTGGAGGAAGGTGGATGCGTTCTGAATGGAGGCGCGAGAGAGGAAGACTTTGATGCCGGAGTCGAATTCGTGGAGGAAGGTGAGGTCATGGCCGGGCTTGCCGTCGCAGTAGGAAAGAGTCTCCTTGATCTCGTTTGTTTGGGGAGGTGAGAAGAGGCTGTTGGCGTTGTAGGGTCGTGAAGCCTTGACTGCGGACTGCAGGTTCTGCTGTAGGTCCCGGGGTGAAGTGACCTGCTCGGTGCCGGTGGCCAACGTCTTACCGCCGTTTGGATCCTTTGGCTGATACGGCGGTGGTAGGTCCGTTGGTCCTTCACTTGAGCCGAGCATGCTCAGTGGCTGTCTGCCTGCTTGGTTGCTGCCAACATTGTTGTTACCAAGTCCCAGAGCTTTTGTGATGTTACTCAGGACCGATTTTCTGCCACGACCAGGAGATACAGCTCTCTGCTCCGGCGAGTTCTCAAATGCCCCGGGCATGGAAAGCTGTTTGTCTGGAGTTTGTGGATCTTGCTCCAGATTCTGCCCAGCCGTACCATGCGAGAGCAATTTCTGCGCTTGCTGCTGCGCTGGCTTATCAATAGCGTCAGCCTCTGCTTGCCGCTTCTGCTCGTCCTCACGCTTCGCGCGTTCGCTCTCGGCAATGCGCGATTCTGCCGCCCTCGCTCGCAAGATGCGGTCGACATTGTAGCCCTTGGTGCGCAATCTCTTAAGATCACTATCCAGTATGGTCTCCAAAGCCAAATAATCCTGCTGCCTCGGCCGCTTGAGAAGCAAGCTCATCACCGCCCGACTGACCTCGTACAGGTCATAGTGCTTCGTGACGTACAAGGTTGCGTCTCTCTTGCTCTCGCGGTGAAGAGCTGCCGTGCGGTTCTCGACGAATTGCATCCTATAGCCCTTGAGTCTCCGCGTGACCTGCAGAAATTCTGTAACTTTGACCGTCAGATTCTGCTCTAGCCACTTGCCGTCGTGCCTGATGACATCCGCAGTATGATCATGCAGAAAAAGTCTGCAGCGCTCAACGATGAGCTTCTGCAACCTCTTAGCCGCGCTTTGATCGTTGAGCAGGGAGCCCATGCGCTGGTCGTCCTCCACTAATCGGCTCAGCCATGGCGTATCGAGAGCAGAGTACAAGTCCTCCAATATCTCTTCTTGTGGAGCAGTCAAAAGACTCGACTGGAACAGTCTGTACGTCGCAAAGTCGTCTACAATGACCATGCTTGACGCACTAGTGAGAGAGTACTCCTTGATGAACATCTCTTCGTCCTCCGCGTCGCGCGCCTTTTCGTCACCAGGCAGAACCTTTGCCACCTCTTTCACAGCCAATAGACAATGCGCTCGCTTCAATTCCAGCCAGAGCGATCTGTCTTTCTTCAAGTTGGCAGCGTTCTCGGCGATCCTGCGCAGCAACGAAAGATATTTATCCGATCCGAGTGTCTGCAGTAGTTTGGCCGGCTGTCGCACCAGTAGACTTGCTATCTCTGACGCACTCGGCTCGTGCTTAGAGCCAACGCGCAGCAGAAAAGTATTGGCTTCGGGACCAAAATCGACAAAATCGAAGATGTCTCCAAACGTCGACTTGTCGCCCAGAAACACAGACCGAGGCGACACATACCTCATGTCGCCTTGCTTCTCGGCGAGTCTCGTGTCCTTGATAGGAAGGATCTTGGCTTCACCAAGCTTCTCCGCGAGCATGCCGTTGGGCCCAATCTCACTAAGCCGATCGCTAAAGTAGCCCAGAAGCACCTTCGCAGTCGCGATATCAGCTGGCGGACTCTTGATCAGCCGCTCTGCGGCGACATCAATGGGCGGGTCCATAGCCACTCCAAACATTGCGTGATGTGGCCTCAGATCCTCCCTGAGCGTCCTGAATCTCAGCACGGCAGCTTGCGGATTTGCAAAGCATTGTCGAGGCTTCGCGATGAGGTTGTTAGGCTCGCCGGTGGACGGCTGCACAGGAAGGAAAGCAACATCGATGTCATGCATAGGATACTTATTGTAGCCGTTCTGAAAGTTGTTGACGACGAAGTAGTCCACAGCACTCTTTTGGAGCTCACTGCGCGGCGGAGCTTTGCTAAGAATGGTCACAAGGTCTATAACAGAGGGGTAAGGTTGCAGTCCCAGCGAGCGCAGGAAGCGGCCTTCAAGTGAGTTGGAACGGTACAACCGAGGCCATTGGAGGACCGAAAGGCCGAGCTTTCGATGCTGTTCGCTAGGCTCGTACAGCTCGGATAGGCGGTACAGCTTGCCCTTGCTCACCTGGTCCGCATACTGCATCTCAGCAGGACAGATCGGCGTGTTCTTAAGCCGCTTCAGATCTTCTGGCGGAATGTCGCTGCTGACAGACACCAGGTACTTGATGAGGTCGACGTGGCTCCATTTGCCTTCCTCCTGCGCAGCAGGACTCACAGACTTCGCCATCAGACGATCGAACACCACATTGAGCTCTACAGTCTTACGCACGCCGAGTGTTGACAAAAACTTTTCCTTGACACCTTGCAAGCCAGTAATGGTGGGCAGATCGTCGAACAGCTTGACATTGCCGAAGTATGACTGAGGCGGCATCTTCATACCCAACTTTGTCGGAATGACAGTCCGCGGTACGAGTAACTCAGAGATCGAGTGCTTTGATGAGTTCGATAACCCGTCCCACGCCTTTGAGATGACTGGCAAGACTTGCGATGCTACAGCAGGTGATGTTGTCAAGCTCTGGCTTGCGCCGAAACCGCGACCGTCACTCTCAATGAGGTAGCGCACCCATGGCACAATCTGCAACTCCTCCCAGCCAAGCGCTTCGAGTTGTCTCGTATTCACGCCCTTTGTCAACCGAAACGGTATCGTGTGAGCCGGCACAGGCATCTCAGCCGGAATCTTGGCCACGTTGACGAACGTCTCAATCTGTCCGAGCTGCAGCACGGGGCTGGGCGAGACATTCGCAAACTCGGCGGCGAAACTCGCGACAGTCCCATCGAACAATGAGTGGATGGTACTGGCAACCAGATCATTCTGCTCAACCTTCTTGCAGGCCCATTTCACTAGCTCCGTGACCTGCTTTTCCGTGAGTGCCTGGGCTTCCAGTTCCTTCTTGATATCGCTCGTCGTGATGTCTGAAAGCAGACCGTAATCCCGTAGCTTCGTGATGAACTCGTTGGCCTTGTCCATGAGCTCATCGGGGATAACCGGGATGCCGTCCACAAAGCTCAAGTCTTCGGTTGCAACGCGGACCTGCTGACTCGGAAGTACGCCTCTTGTGCTAAGCGTCTCAATACTGGCCTTTTGGTTGCACATCCAGAAGGCCTCCTCGATGTACTGTCCTACTTTCGCCGATGGCGTGGATTCATCGAAATTGAATTGTTTGTAGGTGTGAATAGCGCTAGCCATCACAGCCTCTACGTCCTCGTTCATTACTCGTTTTCGGCCATTAGCATGCATGGTACGGTCTAACTTGTTCTTCAAGTCTGCCATCTCACCCGTAAAAGCTATTCTGCAGGCGATGCCAGCGACCCTCAGCATTTCCGTGTTCCAATCTCGCACGTATCTCGCATTGAGGTCGATCGATTCACGCTCGACGGTAGGTATGACCGAAGGTGCAGATATATGTGCCAAAAGACCTGTGGTTTGCGCGGTCGGAAAGCCAATGAAGATCTTGCCGTTCTTCTGAGGAAGCACAGATGAGAAGATTGAGCTTGTTTGCTTCGAGCCCGTGCCAGAAGCAACAGAAGCCGAGCTCTCATCATAGGAGGACGTCAAAATAGCAACTTTGGTGCTTTTTGGCGGCGGTTTCTTTGTCGCCCTCTCCAGCTCAGCAGACAGAGATCTGCTCACGGAAGTCTGCACACTGACGGTGCTGAGGCGCAAGAAGACCGTAGCTTGACTGTAGCCTGCCAAATCATCTAGCAAAATCTGCTGCAAGATCTCTTCTTCCCGCTGTGCCTTCCTGGTAGCTGAAGTCTGACCAACACCGGTGCCAGTTGTGAAACGCGAGAACCAGCTGCGAAGGGACGCGCCAGAAGAGTCGTTCTGGTGCGCCGCCTGCGCAGCACCGCTGCCACTCGCAATGAACGTCGTCCTACGATCCCAGCCAACTACGTTCATCCATCTGGCATCGATTTGTGCGTTCTGGTATTCGACATCCGTGATCTTCATCAGACCATCTCTCGTCTTCGGATTGACGTCCTTTGGTATGGCAATCTTGGCCCCTGGAGCCATCTTCTTGTTCAGGGTGATGACATTCCAATCATCAAGATGAAGCGCGATGCTTTCAAGACCAACAAAGGTGAGAGAAGTCGCCAGGAACTGGCACAGGCTGAGCAACGACGGCACGGGCGTAGATGTACTCCGGTAGTCCAGCAAAAAGGTAGTACCTTTCGTCGCCTGATGCTCCGGCAGCTTGCCTCTCCGTGTGAACAGACTGTCCTTTTTCCAGTAGAATGCCATGGTCTGACTGCCAGAGCTAACGAACGGAGACTCGCAGTCCGCGAACACCGAGTAAAACCCAACGCCGAATGCACCGATCTTGGTCTCATCTGGATTGCCTTCTGCGATTCGCTTCAACCTTGCCCAGTCGTTCTCTCCGAACAATTCCCCATCGTTGCTTACCAGGAGGGTCTTGAGGGTGTGGTGCAGTAGCACGTGCTTGATGTGATCTGCCGGCTCCTGGCTATGAGGCAACGGAACACTGGCGGAAGGTGAAGTCTCGAAACGGATCGTCACTCTCTTCGCCTGAGCATCCGCCGCGTTCTGTATGAGCTCTCGGAGAGTTGTCCATTCGCCACTGTATCTTGCAAGGACCTTGTCGATCAAGGCACGAGTGTTGACTGTGACTGCCTCTTCCTCTTCATGGCCGCCCATGGTCTGCTCTCGCAGACGAGCGTAGTCTGCTGCCATCTTGGGGCAGGCGCCCTTTGCTATATCCTCTGGCGTGAAGAAGCTGCTCGCCTGCTGGGATACTCACGGGATCATCTCGATTACTGTTGATCGCAGGGATGGTCAGGAGTGATGGAGGACGATGAGAACCACGATTGGTCGACAATAATGGGCTTGGGCGATTCGCTCTGGGAGCCTGACGAGCGTTGCAGATGTCTAGAAAGCGAGGGAATCGATCAGTCACACGCTCACACACTGACTGACTCGTGGCAATTCGGGTGTGTGTGTCAACAGACCGGCGTCATACGCGGCTCGTTCCTGACACGCGACTCGCGTGGCCCCTCCGACTTCTCCAAGTCCAACCTGAGTCATGCTGAGAGCCCAAGCTTCGTTCTATTTACCTTCACAACCACGCCGTCGCCCGCTCCCCGTCCCTCACACCCCTCGCGCTTGCTTGATCCGCTCCCTTCGTCCACACCATGGCGGTTGATCTTCAGGCAGTCGCGAGTCTCCTACAGTCCAGCTTGGACCCTGCCACAAGCAGACACGCCGAGCAATCGCTGAAACAAGAAGAAACGAAGCCCAGCTTCTCACTCGCTCTGCTTCAGATCGTTGCATCCGACACCTTTCCGCCGACGACGAGATTAGCAAGCGCGCTGTTCTTCAAGAACTCCATCCGCCGCAACTGGGCCGACGAGGATGGCAATCACAAGCTGCCGCCGCACGAGGTGGCCACGATCAAGCGCGAGCTCATCGGGTTGATGGTGCAGGTGCCGCCGAGCATTCAGGCGCAGCTCGGCGATGCGATCAGTGTGATAGCAGACAGCGATTTCTGGCAGCGATGGGACACGTTGGTCGACGATCTGGTCTCGAGGCTGACCCCCGACGACGCTGCCGTCAACAACGGAGTCTTGCAAGTCGCGCATTCAATCTTCAAGAGATGGGAGCCGCTGTATCGGTCCGACGAGCTGTACACCGAGATCAATCACGTGCTGTCCAAGTTCGCGACACCGTTCCTACAGCTATGGCAGAACACAGACCAGGTCATGGAGCGGAATCAGGGCAATGCCGAGGTCTTGAAAGCACACGCCGCAACACTCGACTTGATCCTGAAGCTGATGTACGATCTGTCAACGCATGACATGCCGCCACAGTTCGAAGAGAATTTGCCTGCCATAGCTGGTTTACTGCACAAGTACTTGACATATGACAACCCGGCGTTACGGACTGGAGACGACGATGAAGCGGGGCCGCTGGAGAGTATCAGGGCCGGTGTGTTCAGAGTGCTGGTGCTCTACACGAAAAAGTACGAAGAAGAGTTCAGGGCACAGATGGAACAGTTCATCGGCACGTCCTGGAATCTGCTTACAGGTCTTGGCGCCGAGGCGAAGTACGATGGCGTGGTCAGCAGAGCCTTGGAATTTCTCACCACCGTCGTTGGGATACGGCAGTACGCCGAGCAATTCAACAGCGCCGACGTGTTGGGCCAGGTCACCGAAAAAGTGGTCATTCCGAATCTGTCTCTGCGTGAGTCAGATATCGAAACCTTTGAAGACGAGCCAATCGAGTTAATCCGACGAGATCTGGAAGGCTCAGATGAAGACACTAGGCGGAGAGCGGCGACGAACTTCCTGCGCAAGCTCATGGAGCAGTTCGAGAAACTGGTCACCGATGTTGTCATTCGATACGTCGAACACTTCCTGGCAGAGTACGCGAAAGACCGAAAAGCGAACTGGAAGTCGAAAGATACCTCTGTACATCTCTACTCGTCGATCGCAGCGAAGGGCGTGGCCACGACCGCAAAAGGTGTTCTGAGCGTCAATCCGAATGTCAACGTCCTGGACTTCTTCCAAAAGCACATTGCCGAGGATCTGACAGACGCAAATGCCGAGCCGCTGCTCAAGGTTGACGCGATCAAGTATCTGTACATCTTCCGGAGCATCTTGTCGGCGCAAGAATGGCAAGCAGCATTCCCGCTACTCGTCAACCACCTCCAGTCATCAAACTTTGTGGTCTACACCTACGCGGCTGTGGCTGTCGATCGAGCACTGTACCTCACCAATGAGCAGAAGCAGCCGATAATACCACGCGAAACGATACTGCCGCTGTCAAAAGATCTTTTGCAGCATCTCTTCGCACTCATTGCAAAAGGCACCAAGCCGGAGAAGGTGCAGGAGAATGAGTTTTTGATGAAGTGCGTCATGCGCGTGCTCATTGTCATTCGAGATGGTGTAGTACAGATCCTGGATGCAGTATTGACGAATCTGGTCAACATTACCAAGGTCATTCGACACAACCCTTCGAATCCAGGTTTCTGCTACTATCACTTTGAGTCGGTCGGTGCTGTCGTCCGGTTCGCTGGACCAGGAGAGCCTGCCAAAGTCGAGGACAGCCTCTTTCCAGTCCTCACAGAGACGCTTGCACAGGATGTCGATGAGTTTCGGCCGTATATTTTCCAGCTTCTCGCTGCTATGGTCGCCGCAAATCCGTCTCCAGCCATCACGCCTCGCATGCAGCAACTCATCCAGCCAGCGCTGACGCCCGGCTACTGGGATAGCAAAGGCAATGTGCCTGCGCTCAACCGCTTCCTCATCAATTCGATCCCAAAATGTGCTGAGCAAATCGCAGCTGCGAATCAAACCGAGGCTATACTTGTCATCTTCCAGAAGCTTGTCAGCTCTAAAGCCTACGAGACGTATGCCATGGATTTGATTGAAACTGTGGTCAACGCCTTTCCCATCACCGCACTAGAGAATTACTGGGTGCCCATGTTCCAGCTACTCTTCACGCGTCTGTCGGCGAGCAAGACCGAAAACTTCAGCCAACGCTTCATCAAATTCTACCACCTCGTCTCTGCCCTTGGGACCGAGGAGAAGGGCCTGGGTGCGGATTTCTTCATCAGTATCGCCGATCAGGTGCAGAAGGACGTCTTTACGCCAATATATACTCAGATAATTCTGCCGGATACGCAAAAGCTATCGAGGCCGTTCGATCGAAAGACAGCAGTCATCTCGTTGACCAGGACGCTTGCCGACTCCCAAGCCTTCGTCGAGCGTTACTCCAAGCGGGGCTGGACCATCACATGCCAGGCACTTTTGCAGCTTCTGATCAACCCGCCACTGCCGCCTGCCGCGGACGACACAATCGAAGACCGTGATGTCGACGAATTGGGATTCGGAGCCGCCTTCACGCAATTGAATACGTGCAAGGCGCCCGCGCGAGACCCGTGGCCGGAAGTGCAGGACGTGAAGAAATGGGTGGGTGATTTCTTGAAGAACGCGGATCAGAGACATAATGGCAGGATCAGCAAATTCGTGCAAGAGAAGCTGGGCGAGCAGAAGAGGAGTGCGTTGCAAGCTGTGATGAGTGGACATGCATAAGGGCGAGCGGGCTAGGAGGATCTAGTCTGCAATTGGCAGTGACGACCGCATTCGTGCTTGGCAAGCGAGGCGTTGGGCGGACAGGCATTAGATACCAAAAGGCACCATGTACAAAAGGTGGGTGAACAATAGGGGTTGCGTTGTATGATACGGTATGCAACCGCGCTCATCGCTTTTCCCGAGGTTGCACTACACCAATTCCTTCTATGGCCGTCTCCCCATGGCCCACTTTGTCGGCCCTTCGCCCCACAGCAGACTATCCAAATGGGCCCACTCCCATCCCCCCTTCCCACCTATCAGCCAACCACCACCCGAGCAAAAATGATCAAGAGCAGAGATTTTCGGGCTCGAACCGGAGCTTCGAGGTTTGGTGTGGTACTGGGACTGATGATTCGTCCCACGCAAGCTCAGTAATGATAGTGTTCCTATCGACTCTGCGGGCCCAAATATCCTCGAGATGCATGACTCATCCCACGAGTCTGAGCTATTTTTTTCAGGGGCATCGCCCATGCGATCGTCATCCAGATTTTCTCCTGTCACTCCTCGAGGCGTTAACACCGCATCCTAGTGGTGTTAAATGCGATTGAGGGTGGCCTGCTGCAGGAGGCAAACTGGCATCTCGAAGACACCACAGCACGACCATCGCTTCACCCAGGAGAATGCCAGCAACCTAGTGTGGACAGATACTTGTGCAACCCCGGGATTCCTCTGCTTCCCCTGATCGCGCGGTCTGGACTCGGGACCCGTCGCATGATCAGAGACGCTCCACGAGACTTGTTGGTTGCCTCGCAAAGCCTCAAGCTGCCACCTTACGTTTTGAATCTCATTCATAGCCGGCCCTTGATCCATTCCTTCTCCCAGCATCAGCAGAAAAGCTCAGGCCGAAATTCGTCTCCAGCAAGTACATACCCTTCCAGCGGCACCCACATCCTCGGCGCTCGCGGCCTCCATCCCTATCACTGCCCTTAACATTTACTCCCGCGAGACCACCGTCGCCGCCCAAGGCACCTAATCCTGCAAGGCCGAAGACTCCGCTAACGACATCACCTGCACTGTCTACATCGGTATCCCTTATGACGGTCATTATTGCCATAACATCCAAAACACCCTCGACGACTTCCTAAGTAGCAACGATGTCGAGTAAAGAGATTGCGGCTCTCACGCCTCGGGCCAGAACTACAAGCTTTTGTTCGAACATGGTCATAGTCATGGAGCAGAAACCAACAACGCCTTCGGCAGTCTCTTCCCTTCTGTCAATGGGTTCGATTGCCCAGATAGTTGAGTGGCATTCGGGATGCTGGACTCGGGGATGCCGGAATTTCTGAGATAAAAGCCAAGAGAGGAAGTGGCAAGCAGACATTGTGCAAGGGTGCGGTGTAATCTATTTCAATTAGCAGCAATCGTGCTGTCCTTGAAGCTAACCCTCGACCGTCTCCATAGACACAATAAGAAATGATGGTTCGCTGGATTGTGCAAGTCCTTATGTCGATACGAGACATTAATGGCGAGATTACTCGCCAGCGCGACCCGGCTATTGTCCCAAGAATGGTGCGGCCGTTGATGATCGTACAATCATGGCTCGCTGATAATGCTCAAGAGCCAGGACAAACTCAAAAGCAATACCAACGTATTGACTGCAGCCCAGTGTACTAGCTCTTGCAGATACGATGGGAAGCTCTTCTGGCAGAGTCTGATCAGCCTAGGCTCTGGTGCAAGTGTGCCTGTATTACCATCCGGCCACACTTTCCGAGAGTACATTGCACATTGCGCAGATTCGCCTTCCCCATTTCCCCAGCTCTGGGTACCGATCTTCCCAGTCCCGAGACGAATGCTCTCTGCACGATCACTTAGATTCCTGAACAAGGGAACGACAGCTCGAGACTAAATGGTGTCAAGAGTCAAACCCGAATTAGTGGAACTTGACTGACTGTTAGAACACTGATTTGTCTTGTTCCCATCTCCCCCGGCTACAGATGATCTGCTAAGAGACCGATCATGACTCATTGAAAATTGAAGCACTGAGTCGTCGACTTCCACGATCTAGCAAGGCCGCTCCCCTACGTCCCCGCCGTCCATTCCCCTTTCTCTTCTTCTTGCCGCTGTTTCCAGGGAGATATCCGTCGTCGTCGTCGGCCATATCCACGTCCACATCCATAGTTGCGTCCATACCCTTTTTCACCCCCTCGTCAACATCCATATCCACATCGTCGTCCAGATCCAATGGCATCCCATGGCCAGGACGAGCTTCTTGAGCTACATTTTGATCCGCTCCCGCCTCTGGTGGCCGTGCAATACGGACGGGATGGCCATCAAATCTGATACCATTTTCGACAAATGGTCCCCCCGTTGTGCCATCTTAGACAGACGGTTGCGCACCGCCTTGAGCGGCACGCGAACGCATCTCGTGGTTCTCCCTGGGACTTTTTCGCTGGTCATAGTCGTCATCACTGTCATCATCTTCCTCCGCGCATCCGTCTTCCACACTGTTCTCATCAGCTTCTTTATCATCACTACCTTCTCCGCCGTCATCGTCGTCATCCATAGTCAAGTCCATAGCCGTCGACGCTGTGGCTCCAGGTTCCATTTGATCCATTGAACTCTGTTGCTCAGAGTTGTTGTTCTGGACCCCGCTTCCGTCCGTTTGTTGCGGAGACGATGAATCTACGTCGAACTCCGTACCCCTCTCGCCTCCGACCTCACTAGAGTCGTCATCTACCGCGGGCGGGCTTGGCATAGTCCTGTAGCCATCTGGAGGTTCAACTTCATCCCTCAACAGAGCCAACAGTGGATACCTCTCCTCACCGCTGAGCCAAGTATCTTGGAAAACATCCTCGTTCCCAGCAGCATCTCGAATTCGGACATCTTGATGAGACGATATGTGCTTCAATACTCGTTGCCAATCAGGTCTCTGCTCGGGCTTGTAGCGGAGACAATCATCTACCAGGTCCACCAACGGCTTACTGTAACGCTCTGCTACAGCAGGTGATATTTGTGATTGCTTGCGCCATTCACTTTTTGGTGGTCGAGGATAACCGTCTGCGATATTGTGAACGTCCCATTTCAGACGCTCGTCCCCGTACTCTCGTTCCATGAGTGAGTAGACAAGGAGCCCTACGCCGAAGACATCGGTTTTGCTTGTTGGAATACCTGGATGAAACTCGGTGCCCTCTACAAGCTCCGGTGCACGACAGCCTGCTCTACGATGTCAGCGATCTATTCTTGGTGACCGGGAAGTGGTGCATTGGGGCGGGGAGGAGACAGGAAAAGGTAGCGCGTACAAGGAGTCCCACACGAACCAAAGCCGACTGGCCGCCGACTGTCGTCGTGCGCAATCATCGTGGCTAGGCCCCAATCTGTTTGAAGGCTTGAGCATTGGCGTCATTCTCTCCAATCAAAGATATTCGGGGTTATATCATACCTCCTACCTTGGGTGTAGGATACCCTCTGTAGCGATCCGCCCGGTGTGTTCCAAGAAATACATTATCTGGCTTCCAATCACGATATACTATGACATCCCAGTTAGGGCGAGTCGTGCCATCACCTGCGCCGTTCTCGCAAAGGATACAGAGGCGAGTGATGTTCTCGAAGAGATACCTGGAAGTATGAAGAAAATCAATTGGTGTGATTTCGAATCGATCGTGAGTCCCGTGAGTAAGACTGACCATAAGAATGCTTCCGGTACCCAGTAGCGATCATCAGGGCCAATTGGCTCGATATTTAGGCCTCGAGACAGATCACCATGAGGACAGAACTCCTGTGACAATACCTGGTCAGGATCTCTCGAGCATGGCAGTTATTGAGCGGCACATACTTGGTACAGTCTTAGTTGTTGATCTTTGTAGTTTATTCGCCAGTTCCTCACGCCCACGCACGCTTCGCTCGCGCTGTCACATAGTGCCTGTAGTCGCAACGGCGCCTCCACTTCGATCACTGCATCAAGGATGACATGATCAGTCGAGTATTCCTTGGCCGTCACAGAGACAAGATCCACTCACGTTTGCTTGCTCTCAGAGATTCGATCTTCATGTTCCCAATCGGAGGAAACCAAACGTCTAGCTGTCTCCATATCGCCGAGTTCGTCGAGTCTCGTTTCTTGGTGGTCTTGATTGCAACGCGCTGTTCCGATATCAGTCATGTGTGTCCCATTGCCCCTGGGACAAACGATGTCTTACATCACGAATACGACCGCTTCGATCTTGCTTCACCCAGGCCTGCACTGTGCCCATGCCTCCGGCTCCTAGTTCCCATGCCCCGACCCACGCAGGATTCAGCGAGAGCTCAGATCGCGCATCATTGAGCCTCGCAGCCTGCCATAATTTGTGATCGTTCGCCGTGGCCATATGGTCAGCTATAGATGTTGGGGTGACGGCAGTGACTTGTTGAGTGCTGGATGCTCATACGGTAATTTTCGGGCCAGCTTCTGCATGCGAGGGAAGAACGATTAGTCTGCTTCGAAGTGTCTATCTCAGCAATGGAGATGACCCTCCATCGGTCGAAGCAGGCGATGGGAGCACACGCCAACAAAGCAATCCCTGCCGGTTCCGGGACATTCCTTTGTCCATCGTTCCAAGTCCATGCTTTGCCGACATTATGGCTGCCCAGGTCTCCTCTGAGAAGGTAAAATCGAGCGTTGTGACCGCAAATCGACAGTATCAAGCCATGCTCTAGGCAATGTCGTCGATCGTGCACTTCTGCACAGATATGCTGCTGTGCAGAGAAGACTTTTGCAATGCATGAAATGTGGGCGGAAATTATAAGCTTGGGCGTTAAAAAAGAGTGGCCGCGGCTGAGTGGATGCCATGAGAAGATCCGGGACGACTGACAGCTGAGGGTACAGGTACAGCATGTGTAAAGGGAGAGCTGTCGACATAGTAGGCTTTCTTCAAGGCCAAAGATCTCGAGAAGTGGCCGAAATTGACTGCTCGGCTAACACTTCTCTGCAGCTTATAGGACCTCGAAACGCCACTTGTATGCTTAGATGGGAGCTTAGAATAGCGAGATCGAGTGTCTGCCATGGCGTTGTTCGATCGTTACCTGACGGCGTGAGGACTACGACAAAGTCTGCAGGGCGGCCACCTTTGCTTCAAGAAGCCCGCATCCCCTCCCAACTGCCCACTGAGGCCGCCGTGTTCATGAAATTTCCGATCGTCAAATCTCGACTCTCAGTGTGCGTACCCGTTGCGATCGGACAGCAATCCATTACTTTGCTGCTGCAATTTCTCTCCAGGCATCGGCCAAAGGGATACATATTAATGGCCTGACGTCTCTTTGACGACTCCGGATCCGGCGATGTATTCTAGTCTTGACGTCTCTTTGGTCCAGTCGTCTTGATGGGGCCCCAGCCAGTCCGCCATGTTGTATCCCTCTGCATGAAGACCATCTGCGATTGCAGGACATTTGCACAACAGATCCCTACAGCATGCCGCCATGCGACGACTTTCCAAGCCGACTTCCCCGGCGTCACAATGCTCCAGGCCATCCAGGTGTTTGCACCCCTACGGATCCCGGGGACAACTGCGTGGCGTGCGCAGCCATGGGGCTCGACCATAGAGTTTGCCAAAACTGTCACAACGATACACAATCGCTGCTGGAGGTGCCGACACGAGTAGCCACGCTCGTCGGTCGGAACACGAATCCAACCAGGAGCCCGCCAACCGGGTGGCCCGGTGCAGCGACAGTGCCAGGCAACAATTGGAAAGGCTTCATGACCCGCCTTTGCGATGACTGCGAGATCGCAGAGCTGCGAGATCGCAGAGCTGCGAGAATTCCGTCGGCTTCGGAGTGGTGCTCCAGCGCCTGCTGATGCTCAGCGTTGGAACAACTATCCTAGGGACTCCTGCACATGCCTCTGGGTCATGGGACGGCGTGGCGGTAACCGGATACGTCGAGATCACCGAGAGAAAACTATCGCCATTCTTTGGAGGCGAAAGTATGTCAACAGCCACTGGCTTCACAGAGTGTCTCGCGATCCGGCGACCAATCAGCTCTGGACCGCCAGCGATGCCAGGCAGCGGAATCGAAGCTCGCCCAGGCAGAGAATCTACCGAGCCTGCAGATGCGGTAGAGAGCCCTCCGCCGACAATGCGCCGGAAGTGCTGATTTGCATGGCCTGCGAAGGAAGATTCGTGACGACAACGAACGGTGTTCACGATACGCCGGCAAATTCTAGGCACCATGCGCTGAGCAACATCAATCTCCCATCTACACGGGCGCCGCAGCGATTGGGAAGGCCTATCATCCCGACTCGGCGATAATCGCACATGCAGAATGCGAGGCTGCGGAGCGGGTTTGGCGGGACACTCGCACTCTCACGTTGGTCGGCGCTAGACATGTTTCGTACCTTCTGGATTTAGTTTAGCTTCATAAATCTTGAGAAAGTGCAGCAGCTCAGGACTTACAACTTTTGCACCCAACATCTCCACTTGTCCACACCCGTAGTCGCGAGTCGCATGGATCGTTGCCATCGTTCAGTCATGGCGCCATCGCGCAGACGTCGCGACGGCATTCCACGAGTCTCGGCACCGCCAACAACAGACATGACGCTCGCGACCCCTCGGCAAGATGCGCTCATCCTCTCGATGCTACCCGCGGAAGTCCGCGCCATCACATACAGATTGGTCTCGGGCCCCTCTGTCATCGTGCACCCCAATGGCAAGCGGGACAAATGCAGCTTTCACGTCTTCTGCGCCCTCCGCAACGTTTGCGCCCAGCAGCTAAAAATTAGCGTGGAGAAACGCGACATTCTTGCACTAGAGGCAAAAGCTTGCGAGTGTGCGGTACTGGACGTCGTACACCAGGACGATCGTGACATCCTGTAGTCGGCGTACAGGCTTGTGGCGTTGTGAATACCGGAGAATCTTGGCGGCCTCTTGGCGGGCGGATCACATCTCAAGTTGGTAATGTCGCCCCCCAGTGCTCGATGCGAATGGAAAATTTCCAGGTTGGTGCCAGGCCGGGTCTATGGTTAAGCTCTCATATTTCTCAACTCTCGACGGTAATACAATACTGTACACTGGGATATGATCGCATCACACGGTTTCTCATGCCCTCATAGCATCACCACCCTTTACGACCACCCGGGTATCACGCGTTCCATCGTACTGCAAAGCTCAAGTCATGGACTCAGGCGGGTTGTACACCATCCACGCCACCCCTGCCGCGCCCATACCCACGGCCTCTATTCTCAAAGCCTCGTCCGCCCCTGAACCCGCGACCTCTGCCTCGCCCTCTAAACCCGCCTCTGTACCCTCCATCAACATTGCTCTGCCCGAAGGTCTCCATGTTCTGACTCCTCTCCTTCTGCCTGATTGCCCTGCCATCGACGCCTCCATCCCTCTCCATCCTATCCTTCAGATCACTGCTGATGTCGTCGAAGAAACTGCTCTTCTTGTTGTAGCTGCTCTCCGCCTTGGGTATCATGACATCCTCGCCATCGACCTCCTTGTGTCCATTCGCATCTACGGCCAACGGTTCCTCTTTCACGCCATTCGCCGGGCTCGCGATCGGCTCTCCCGACGCGATGGCCTCCTTGACCAAATCTTCCTTGTTGAACTTTGCGTTCGCGCTCTCAAAGTCGTAGTCCTCCTTCGGCACCTCGACAGCCTGCCGTTGGGCGCTTTCCCTCCTGCCTGCCCGTCCATCTCTTGGCCCACCGCGACCTCTACCTCGACCACGACCGCGGTGTTCTCCATCATGTACTCTCATGTTGTTCACCTGCCTCGCCAAGTTATCCGCACTATCTGCTGTCTGTTGACCTTGCGGCTGCCCAAGCTTCGCCATCGCTGCTGCAACTGCCGCTGTGGCCTTCTGCGTCGCATCTGAAATGTTCTGTTGAGGACGAGGGCCTGTTGCTTGCTGAGTAGCGGCAGGCATCTGCGGTGGCTTCGCCGCCAACACGCCGGGCGAGGGTAATGGGACCGCAACACGACTGACATTCGCCTTCTGTACTGTCTTGTTCTGTGCTTGTGCCGGCGCCGACGGTACAGTTGCAGCTGACACGGACGGCTTACTCTCGACAGGCGGCAGTGGAGCGCCTGTCGCGCCCGGAGCCGGTGTGCCGCTCGCAGACATCTCGATAGGCTTCTGCTGCTGGGCCGGCGCAGACGGAGGCGCAGGTGCCTGAGGTGGCGTTGGTTGTGGAGTGACCTTATTACTGCCACTTCCGATCGGCGGCTGTGGTGGGCCTTGCATGCCTGGCGGCGGGCGCTGTCCAGGCGGCCCTATTGGTGTCTGAGCTGGCGAGCCGAATTGACCTGGTGGCGGACCTTGACCTGGGAAGCCGGGGCCGGGCGGCGGTGGACCGAAGCCCATGCCGTATCCTGGAGGAGGCGGACCATAGCCCATGCCATAACCTGGCACCGCACCAGGCGCGCCTGGGAAGCCATGAGGACCACCAGGGCCTTGGAATCGTGAAGATTGATTCGGAAGATGGCCTGGCGGCGGCCCGGGAGGATATCCGCCGAACTGCTGTGGTGGGTAAGGGCCGGGAGGCGGACCGCGGAACTGATCCCGAGCGTGAGGAGGGCCTTGGTGTTGCGTTGGAGCTTGGTGCCCGCCTGGCCTCGCTGACTAGGATAGCAGTTAGCACATGATCCGCCCACCCCATTTCATCAGAGCTCGTCAGGTGTTGCATGTCGTCAGAAGGAAGGCAACAGGAAAGCATCCGCATGGTTTTTGCGCCTCAGCAGACAAAGTGTTTTATATCCATAATGCTTCATCACCCAAGTCTGTCACCAAAACCGCACATGACTCACCCCAAGGATGGCAGGGTCATCGGGCATGGCGGGTCTGTCCTGCTCCTCCTTCTGCTTCGGCGGCTCCACGATCTTCAAGTCCTTGACGTCGCTGCCTCTGAACACGATGTACTCGAACACGTGATCCGACCCGGCCATTTCATTGCCCGGTCGCCGGCCTTCGGTGCCATAGCTGGTGACGTCGATGAGGGCGACGGTGTGTGTTTCGCTGTTGATGTCGTCGAGGGTGCCGATGTAGCGGATCTCGGATTTCGATACCAGCGAGATGCGGGAGCCGATATACTCCGACATCCTGGCGGTAGGGTATGCACTGTCTTGTATTGCAGCAGCAGACGGGAGGTAATAGCGGAGAACAAAAGAAAAGGGGATGACTCAGACTCTGGCTTGTGATTGTTGATTGTTGATTGCTGGCATTGAAGCAGCGCGCCAGGCGATTCAGAAAGAACTTGGAAGCTCCAGCTCAGACACGCCAAGACCGGCAAAAGTCGCGGGACGACGTGGTCAAGCCTCACGTCGCTGATTTCACTTCACCCGGCGAGCACGTGATTAGACTCGCTTGCCCGTTGAAGAAGGCGCGCGAGGCTCATCAGCTCATCCCAGGATAGTCCAACGTTGTGTGCGTTGACCAGCAATCATGGCAACGCAGCAAGCATCCTCGGGCCTTGACGACCAAGCCTACCTTTTCCGTCAACTCGACGCATACCCGTGGGATACAGATGAAGAGTTCCAAGGCGGTCTGCGCGCCATACTTGGCGACAACGTCACAGATCCAGAGCAGCGGAGCCGTATCACAACACGAGCGAAATGCTATTATTACACCCGCAAAGCCGGAACACCAGTAGACTACCAGAGCTACAAAGCTTGGCTTGACAATGGGAACTCGACTGCAACAGCTCTCGCCCACGGGAATGCCTCCCAGCCATCACTGGACAACGACATAGACTCTGGCTACACTGACCAAACTTCTGTAGCCGCTCTAACGCCGGCTGAGACGCAATCCAGTGGCGGCGGCCAAGGCGCCGGTGGCATGGGCGATGCGCCGAAGCCGGCTAGCTTCGCAGAAATCTGTGACATGATTTCAGAAGGCAAGCCGATTCCCGGTATCAAAGACATTCCTGACACCATTCTGGAAGGGCAGGCGAGTAGTCGTACTGTTGGGCGACGAAAGAAGCCGTGGGAGCAAGATGGCAATGGCGAGCAGGCGGCGGTGAGCGCGAGCGTGGAGAATGGAAAATTGAGCTGGATGAGATGAGGTGCACCGAATCCTTGCACGAATAACATGACCCTTCTTGGAGATCGAAGGCTCGCAGGCCAGCGCAGTGCAACAGGTCCTCCCAAACGTCAAGTCATCGACGACGAATTGGCTGACCGACTCAGACAGCTGGCTCTCTCCGTTGCGTGATTTTGACATTTCAACCTGAACGTCAGATGAAAGTGCGGGACTTACTGCGATGTCAGCCAACGGCAAATAAACTTGGAGTACACCTTGACTGGCTGTCAAAGTGAATGGGCGCCATCATCAGGACTGCGCGGCGCATGAAACTTTCCGGACGCCATACTTCGAGCTGCCTGGATCACAGGCAACAGCTCATAACAATGGATGGTACTGTGGAGGCTGTATCTTTCGCCGTGACTATACTTCAAGATATCAAAATATCGGCCGCGACAGCTCCAACTTCTTCGGCCGCACCTTCCACTGCCGCAAACTCTCCAGTAAATAAGCAAGCGGCTTGAATCAAACACCCGGATCATGGGCAGGATCTGGTCTCACAGCACTGACATAGCCTTCACCTGCCATACCCCAGTATGCACTCGGCACCGCAAACGCAGCTCCAGCTGGTGCCATAGGATTGTCCGGCAGCTCTCCTTCACATCTACAAGCCACAGGCCTTCCATCCTGCAGACGCTGCTGCTGTACCGGTCTTCCCACCTTGCCTCCAAGCCGATAGTCCTGCAACCGACCACCTGCATCGTGAGCCGCGATACGCTGCAACCACTTGCAATGCCGTCCCTTTTCTGCTCCAGCTTTATTCCGTGCATGATTGTAGCACCGAGCATTCTCCGCCGACTGTGTCCCCATAGTTCGCGTCGTTTGTACACACTCATCATGCAGCCCCGAGCCTTGTATGATGTGAGTCATCACGCCTTTGTTGAGCCAGGTGGCCGGATGTAGGCACAGGGGATGGGAATCACAGAACAAAGTCAGCGTTTCCATTAGTCGATCAGTCTGTTGATTGTTTGGATTGACTGCCTGCTATTTGACACTGGGGGGCTGGTGGTTGACAGTCTCAACCACTAGTTGGCAGATTGGACAGCTTTCTGACGAGTTTGTTGCCTGCTGATCCGAGGAAATTGACTGATGACACTATTCACTGCTTGCAATGTCCAGATTTGAACCTCGTGTGTTGACTCTTAGCAACCGATTGTTTTAATGCTTCTACTCTGTAAACAACACCCATTCTTTCGTCAGCAATATTCGGACCTCAAATGACTAACAGCAGTGATGACTTGCAGAATGAAGTGTAGATCCTGTAGCTAACCCGGTGTCCATCTCAAGACATTGACATCACTTTAGTCTCCCCAACTGTACACTTACAGAACGCTCATACCTTATCATCTATTCTTCCTAAGAAACCGCCGCGAATTTGCGATCACAATCTCACACTAGTACCCTGAAATCATGCCGCTTGATGCTGATGTACAGAACGAAGGTATGCAATGTGAGTGATCGCAGGATGTCACACATTCTCGGGAGGATCGATCAGAGCCAATCTTCTTCATTCTCATCCTCGACCAACTTACGCATCTTCCAACACATATTCTTCCAAATCGTAAAAAATCCGTCGCCCTCCTCCAGCTCGTCATGCTCATCCGGCTCGTCCGGAGCAACAACAAAAGCTTGAGATACCGGCTTCGGCAGGCCGTGGACGGCGGTCCAAATGTGCCAATTCCACATGAGCGGTGTTCTTGGCTTACGGCCACATCAAGAATCGACATTCTAACACCTATATATAGGCCTATATACCTATTAACAATAATCTATCAGCACTAATATCGTTGTTGTTTTCACCATGCTACCTCAGGTAATCGACTAGCTATACTAGCACAAGTATGTATAGCAAGCTATAGCTATTAGTGTCTACTATGTTAATATCTAGGAGACTATCATGCGGGAAGAACAGACGATTATTAGTCGCAGTTGCCTCGCAAGGCGGCTCGATGATTAGGGCTTCTACAAATATGTACCTTATATTAGAGGCGAAGTTATAGTAAAGGTTAACTACCTTATAGAGTACTAACACTAGTGCTAGCGGTCTAAGGAGATACTAGATGTATTGTCTACAAATGGATATGACATAAGCCGCAGAACGTTATAGTAGCGACATATTACCCTTAGCTATAAGAAGAAGCTTAATTAAGAGGAAGGGGAAAGGGAAGAGTAGTAACTTATACTACTATTACGTAGTAAGTATGACAAAGGTAATACTCTGCATTATAGTAGGGAGAACCTATACATGCACTTTCGACATACGTATAGGATAGTTAGATAGTAAGGACACTTATAGTCTAATTATAGTATACTTACTACTTAATTATAATAGTAATCGCCTTTTCTAAGCCGCATGGAGTGTTAACCCCCGGGGCTTTCAAGAGTGTAGTCGTCCTTTAAGGGTAAAGCATAGTGTCCTTTAAGCTCCTAGACTAAACTAGGGCTAGTTAATTAACGCCTATTACAAGATAGAGATGTTTAGAATTAGCATTTACGCTACTATTAACATGTAGTCTCGTAATATCATGTAGATCTACGTTAGCATTATTAGACGCATAAAGCTAAGCGTCCTTACATAATACTCTTAATGTATGCAGGAGTTCTTAATAGTGCCTTAAATAATCTAGAGTAACAGGGGTCTTAAGACACTAGATCTAGCTAATGCTTACTTTTAGCTGTTACAAGAAGCTTGTAGGGACGTAGGTAAAGACTGTTGTCTAGACGCAGAGGAGCTAGGCGATTAGCAAGAGGCTTAATTCGTAGCGAGGGTAGCGGCTACAGCTAGCGACTAAGGTAATACGGTTAATACTAGGGGGCTATTAGAGCCGCATGGGTTCCGATGTCTACCCTTAGCATGTAGTGACCCTGCTACACATAGCAAGGGGGTCCTTCGTACATACGTTAGCTCGTATGTCGTCTAAGTAGGATTAATAGTTAACGTAGGATGCCCCTATGTCGCTAACCCTACGATACCCCTACGGGGATAGGCTCAGACATGCTTTCCCTAATTAAGGGGCATTAGGGGTTATAAGCACCTCTAGCGCTACCTCTGCGATAAGCAGAAAGCAGCGCTATCTTGTACCTATTAAAAGGTCGGATTACTCTGTCATACTACGAGATATTTTCATATTATATAGCATATATATCTATATTAGTTCTGCTTTCTCCCCCCTACTTTGCAGTCTAGCAGAGAATACTACGATATGTCTAGAGTACTACGTACTTGTAACTAACGCGTAGTAAGCACTATCCTAAGCGCCTATAATGGCGAAGCTAGCCTAAGTAACTAGCCTGTAGAAGTACCCCCTACGAGCGACACTATATTAAGCGACAGTTCTGCTAGAGGCTAATTACGTAGCGGATAAGGTAATCGGCCCCCTACATAGAGACCGCAGCTAACCCTAACTATCGACCTAGCCCTTGTAGCCATGATTGTTAATTAGGTTATAAACTGCCTTAAAAACTAGAGCTAGAGCCGCACTGCTTCTAGTAGCGACGACAGCGAGGACGACGAAGACGTCGCTATAAGTAGTACTAATGAACTAGCAGACGAAGAAATCTAGCAAGATTTTACGCTAGGGACCTATAAAGACAACGTACTAGCAGGCGCAGACCCTCCGCGTATGCCTGTGAATCTAGTGCCTGAATTCAGGGCTATAGTAGGCTAACTAGGAGGTAGTCGTAATGCACGTAACTAGAAGCCGTTTAAGGGAGACACCTTAAAGGAGGCTCGAACTTTCTTACAGGCATGTAAGGTAGTTTTCATGCTTAACCTACGCGGATATTCTATAGAGGGCAAACGAGTCGCCTTTAGTGTAATGTAGCTTAAAGAGGATAAAGAACCTCGCAATAATTAGCATAAGCAGTATGACCTTATATAGGTCCATAATAGAACGTATACATAGGCAGACTTTTGCTAGTTCTGTGTTAACTAGGTCGAGGATCCAGGGAACTACGCCCTTACTATGTCTGTCGAGTATAAGAAGGCTAAGCAGGGGAAGGGACAAACAACCTCTAGCTTCGCTACCTACCTCGCTACGCTCGAGAGACAGATGCTACCCTATACTAAGACGTAACGCATGCGGCACCTACTTGTCAAACTTAATGACAATCTTTAGAACATGATCATGACTTTTCATGAACTTCTAACAACTCGGCAAGACCTCGTGTCCCTTGCGACACGTATAGAGATCACCTTAAAGCGAAATAGAAAATCGGGCGGCAAGGATAATAAGCGTCTAAGCCCTGAGGACCTACTAAAGGGCCGCTATTACAAGCGCCCTAGGGGCTACGTCTAACGCGGTAGTTCATTCTAGAGGAGCAAGCCCTCTGAGCTAAAAGACGGTAGCGAGAAGCCTCCGAGTAGCTGCCACATCTGTAGAGCGAGGGACTACTAGGCGGCTCGCTATCCTAAACGAAGTAGTAGGAAGAAGGTAAGCAAGGTGTCCGAAACCTCCCTAGAGGGGAGGCGAAAGAAGGACAAGCCTAAGACAACCGAATGGCTACCGCGGGTATCTAAGCTGTCTGTCACTAATAGTGTAGACTCGTGGCCTGCCTGGCGCCTATCCGGTACGGTCCGAGTTAACGGCTCGCTCGAGCTAGTAGACTGTATGTTAGATGACCTTGCGGAGGTTAACATGATACCCTAGAGGGTAATCGTACGGCTCGGTTTAAAGCCGATCCTAGGAGCCCTGCTGCCTACCATGAAGTCCTTTTAGGGCGAAGGCGTAGCGGCTCGAGGCGCGTATAACGTGCGCCTCTAACTCGCGGACTCCTCGGGAGAAGTGCGCGAGACTAACAAAGTCTTCTACGCCGAAGACGTTCCTAATAAGGAGCTCCTACTCGGCCGCCCTTAGCGCCATAAGCAGGGAGTCGTTGTTGATAGAGCTACTGACAACTAGTTCTATGGCTCTATAGGCGAAGTTCCTGTAGTGCAGATACGTGACGCACGTAGCTTCTACAGGGACATGAAGAAGGTCTAATGCGTTTATGCGATCCGCATACGGAACGTCAAGGAGGACGTTACCCTTCTGCCTGAGTTAGAGGAATACGCCGATATTTTCGACGTAGAGGCTGCGGCCTATGCCTAGGCCCTAGACGCGGAACATGCGATTAACCTTAAGGAGGGCTACAACCCTCCGCATCGACCTCTGTACCCCATGTTAGAATCGTAGCTCGAAACACTTCGAGACTATCTCTACAAGGCGCAAAGGAACGCGTGGATCTGACGAAGCGACAGCGAGGCTAGAGCGTTAGTTATGTTCGTCCTGAAGAAGGACAACACGCTCCGCCTATACGTTAACTATAGGGGCCTTAACGCGGTAACCTAGAAGAACCGCTGCCCCCTACCACTTATTAGCGAGACGCTTGACCGCCTTAGTCGCGCCGCCATCTTCTCGTCTATCGACTTGAAGGACGCCTACTACTAGATACTGATCCGAAAGGGCGACAAGTAGAAGACTGCATTCCGAACGTAGTACGGACACTTCGAGTATATAGTGATGCCGTTCGGCTTAACTAACGCACTAGCAACGTTCTAAGCGTATATTAACTAGGCCCTAGCCGGCCTCGTTAACACCTGCTACGTAGTATATTTAGACGATATACTAGTCTATTCCGACTCGAAGGAGGAGCATATTTGGCATCTAAGTATAGTGCTCGAATGGCTCCGCAAGTTCGCTCTATACGCAAACCTAAAGAAGTGCTTATTCCTAACGGATAGGATTGAGTTTCTCGGATACATCGTCTCTACAGAAGGAGTCATCATAGATGACTAAAGGGTGTCTGCAATCGCGGAGTAGCTGTAGCTAACTACCCTCCGAGAAGTACAGGTGTTCCTAGGATTTACTAACTTCTATCGCAGATTCATACGATCTTACTCGAAGATCGTGGCTCCCCTCACGGCCCTCGCAAAGGGCGCGGTTCGAGGAAAAAAGCCAGGGAAAGTGCCTTAGGAGGAGGCTTAGAGTAAGGCCTTCTCTAAACTTAAAGCAGCTTTTCAAACTACGCCTATACTTCGGCACTTTGACCCTGCTGCGAAGATCCGGATAGAGACCGATACTTCAAAATTCGCAATAGCCGCAATTATATCGCAGCTCTAGTCGCATGAAGGCAGTACGCGTTAGTACCCGATTGCCTTCTAGTCGCGGAAGATGCAGGGCGCTAAGCTCAACTATGAGACTCACGACTAAGAACTTTTGGCTATTGTTGACAGCTTCAAGGAGTACCGACACTACCTCGAAGGCGCAGCGCACCCTATTAAGGTGCTTACTAACTATAACAACCTTCGCGGCTTCATGGGCGTGAAGCAGCTAAGTAGTCAGCAAGCAAGGTAGGCGACTTTCCTTACTAGCTTTGACTTCGTTATCTAGCATCGTTCTAGAAAGACGAATCCGGCTGACAGTCCTTCGCGACGACCGGACTACAACACTAGGGAAGAGGGTAACCGACAGCTTCTCCTTACGCTGCAAACGAAGCTTGTAGTTTAGGGTAGCGATCTGTCGTTAGCTCCTCTTGTAGGTCGACTGCAGGTCTAATAGGGCCTCACGGCCTCCGCTAGTAACGAACCCCCCTATCTAGCAGCTGTAGTAACCATGTCTAGCTCGATCCGTGTAGTAGTTAACCGGCTCACATGCGGTGAGCATGCGATGTCTAAAGAACCCTTTGAAGAAGTCTCGAGACTTATTCAGCGATTGCAAGAGCGAGAACCAGAGTTAATTAATGAGGGTGTAGCCCTCTAGGACACCGCAGGCGGTCTGAAGTACTAGACTAAGTCAGGCGACTTGTGGTACTTTGACAATAGGCTCTACGTACCTGCTAACCGCGTACTCTGTTCGCAGCTCCTCTGTATTCATCATGACAATGAACTCGCGGGCTATTTTGGCGTAGAGAAGACGAAGGCACTTCTCGGACGCAAATACTAGTAGCCTACGCTAGAACAGGATGTCTCTGACTATGTCAAATCCTGCTAGACATACTAGATCAGCAAATCTCGGCGCTATCGCCCCTACGGCGATGCTTAGGCGCTCCTACTGCCAGAGAGACTATAGCAAGACTTAGCCATGGATTTCATTACTGATTTGCTGCTAGCAAAGTAGAAAGGCGATGTAGTTAATGCTGTCCTTGTAGTAGTCGACTGATACTCGAAGATAAATGTCTTCATCCTATGCACGAAAAGGTGCACAAGCGGCGAGCTTGCGCGGCTACTTCGCGACGAAGTTGTATAGCGCTTTAGTGTCCCCTGAAGTATCCTATCGGATCGAGGTTCTGTCTTCACTAGTAAATACTAGCAAGAATTTGTGTTTAAGGCGCGTGTTAAGCACCGCCTAAGTACAGCATTCTATCTATAGACTAATGGTCAGACTAAACGTATGAACTAGACTCTTAAGTAGTACCTTTAGTGCTACTACGCTAAGAACTAGGATGCCTAGGCCGACGCAATTCCTATGGCGGAATTTGTAGTCAATAACAGTGTGCATGCTACTATGCGCATGTCGCCATTTCAGATTCTTTATGGCTTTAATCTAGAAATACACCTAGAACCGCCTTAGGACGAGTCTTCTGAGGAGAGGGTGCTAGCCGCTACGGAATCAGCGCGGCGTATACGCGAGGTACATTCAGTGCTAATAGAACACTAGAAAAAGGCCTCAGAATCCCAGATTAAACATAATAACGCCTATGCTAAACCGATGTAGTACGCAGTTAGTACGAAGGTGTTACTGTTAACGAAGAATCTTAAGCTGAAACTTCCAAGCAAGAAGATGACGCCAAGGTTCGTCAGACCCTTCCAGATACGCGACGCGATAGGCTCGCAGTCGTACTAGCTATCGTTGCTATCGTCGTATCGTGTACACGACGTCTTCTACGTATCTCTACTCAAACCATGGGTATAGCGCGAGGGCGAAGAGCCCGCAGACCCGATGCTAGTAGCAGAAGAGAACGAAGAGTAGGAAGTCGAGAGTATTAAGGACAGTATGCGGCGTAAGGGCGCAACGTACTATCTAGTGAAGTAGAAAGGATACCTACCTAAGTACACACAATAGGTTCTAGCCGAAGACTGTAAGAACGCTCCGGAAGCTATTCGTGAATTCGAAGAGCGGAGGAGGCTTAAGCAGGGCTTAAGAAGGTCGATTCGTAGGAAGATGAGGGTTCCGGAGCAGGATTCTTAACACGTATATGTAGTGTATAACGCGCGAAGTAACAACGAGAAGCAAACACCCTACTTATACATCATTGATGCCTAAAGGCATACCTAGAATAAACCTAAGAAGAACAAGAGACATGCTCGGATTAGCTTCGTAGCTAATGCTTAGCGACTACTAGTTAGGGGCTTCCTAACCGAACCCGAAGCAGGAGAGTCTTTCTTGTTACGGTCCGCTAGGGACTACCTACCCGCACGGGGTCTACTAAACACCCTGAAGCGACTATGAGTAACGGGGGTAGCAACGCCACGAAGAGAGGCCGGCATCTTCTTCTTTAGTAGGTTACAAGGGAGCTTGTCTTCGGAGCCTATAGTAGCCGGAGAACTAGCGACACCCTTACTACGCCTAGTCGCAATGACTACCTCATCCTTAGCATCAGAAGGCGAAGAGACTCGAGCGCGCTTGCGGCTGTCGCGCTCGGCCCTCGAGATCATCTTGCGCTTCTTGACACGAGTGTCGACTACATCATCGGACTTAGTGTCTCCCTTAGGCGCAACTAGTGTAGTGACACTACAGCGCGAAGGGATTACGTCAGGACCGAAGGTATCCTAGACGTCGTCATCCTCCTCATCCTCAAAGATCTGGCCTAGAGGCTTGTACCTTAGCGTCTTGACGGACGCAGTATAGGTCGCAAGCGGGGAAGGCTCGGCTTCCTCGTCGCTGACCTCAATTTCGGCCCTAGCCCTCTTCTTCTTCTTAGACAGTAGCGTCGAGGCGGCGTAGGCAGCGGCGCTACAATGTGTTAGCTATACGCACGCGACAGGATTCGAGTAAGTAACTTACGGCTTAGTCCTCGGGACCGGCTTAGAGGCAGGCTGTCTCTCGGTACGGCGCTAGGGCGTAGCCTTAGCGGCGGGAGCGGTGAATTGCTTGATGACCTTCTTGCGGATCATCCGCGTCTTAAAGTCATCGTTAATAGAGGCAAGGGCCCCGAGTTGCTAACGCTAACAGCTAGTCGGATATTTCTCGACGCTAACGTTAGCCTAGCGGAGAAAGTCAGCATTTATACTTATAGGGTACCCGCACTATAAGCGTACTATGGCGAAGGTCTCGACCCTAATAGTTAGCACCTTCAAGATCTTCTAGACTAAGTCTGCGATTAGACCTAGACAAACGTTTTCGCCTGTTAGCAGAGAGTCGAAGTAAACACCGCTATAAGAACGGTTAGTAGTCGCGGTGAAGCACGAGAGGGCGCCGAGCAGGTAGGCGAGTGCCTCGCGGTACTTAGCCTGTAGCCTGTTCATGGTTAGAGTACCTTCGGCAATCCCCTCGTCGCGCGTACTCTAGAAGTCATCGATGTTACGGCAGAGCTAGTTGTACTCGCCATACACCTCTTCAGGGAGGTCTTAGCATTTTTGATGCTTGCCATTACAGTTGACACAATTACGGTAGACACTGCCCTTATTAAACCCGCCGACGCAGATCTTAGCTACGCTTCAGTTAGTACTAGTCACGCATACCTCGCGGGTAGGGGACGCCTTACTAACACGCGGAGGAGAGATGTGTGCAGCTTAGCTACTAAGGTTATTAAGGCATTGTCGACACGAGCGACGATCGCGGGCAGAGCAAGTAGCGTCAAACTTAGTCTGTAGCACATGAGCTATTATAGCTAAGACAGGTTGATTGATCTTGATTAATTAATTAAAGAAGAAGGAGCTCTAGTACAGACCCGCAGACATAGTAAGGCGCAAGCTAAGCGAAGTAGGAGTAGAGGTCGATGTTAGTATCTTAGAACAGGAAAGTTTAGGAAGCGACGAGGTTTTTATACCCTCTGATAGCCCCCCTGTTGCCTACTGCAACCGTTAAGCTAGTAACTCGAACTACATGCGCAGAGCACCTGCCTTTAGTTGACTTACAAGGGGACCGAATAATGCAATAACGGATAACGCGGCTGTCACGCATATGCGCCGACTACACTCGTGCTAGCCTACTAGCATGGAAATGTGGCGAGGCCCGCGCCAGGAGCGCGCTCCTGCCGTTTCGAGCGGCGCGCGTAGAGCGTCCGCGTACTTTCCTACTACCCTAAGGTTCTGCGACACGTTCTTCATAGTCACGACTAAATAGGGATAGCTAAGCTACTTGGCAAGGCTAGCGCGCATGCTCGCCCTATAATTTCAAGGATTAACCGAAGTACGTACTCGTGGTTTCCTGATATCTCGATCTGCATGTAAAGCGAAGGTGTTACGAAGCCGCCTAATATATGACGGATTAAAACCCGCCTAAGTTAGTAGCCTCCGCCCCGCACTTGCTACGAAGGTGTTAAGGTGTACGCATGACACATGTTACATAGGCTATCTACCTATTTACCCTTACGCGGTATGAGCGTGCTACATCCCGTACCCTATATGTTCCGCGTGCGTCACTTAGTAAGGCTAGGGACATCCTCATAGGAGGAGGGGCAGTGATACGGTTGATACTAGGGGGCCATTAGAACCGCATAGGTTCTAATGGCTACCCTTAGCATGTAGTGACCCTGCTACATATGGCAAGGGGGTCCTTCGTACATACGTTGGCTTGTATGTTGTCTAAGTAGGATCAGTTGTCGACGTAGGACGCCCCTACGTCGCTGACCCTACGGTACCCCTGCGGGGTTAGGCTCGGACATGCTTTCCCTAATTAAGGAGCGTCAGGGGTTATAAGCACCCTTAGCGCTACCTCTGCGATAAGCAGAAAGCAGCGCTGTCTTGTACCTACTAAAAGGTCGGATTACTCTGTCACACTGCGAGATATTTTCATATCATATAGCATATACATCTATATTACCTTGTAGTAGTCGACTAATACTTGAAGATAAATGTCTTCATCCTATATACGAAAAAGTGCACAAGTAGCGAGCTTACGCGACTACTTCGCGAAGAAGTCATATAGCGCTTTAGTATTCCCCGAAGTATCCTATTAGATCGAGGTTCTGTCTTTACTAGTAAATACTAGCAAGAATTTGTGTTTAAGGCGCGTATTAAGCACCGCCTAAGTACAGCATTCTATCTACAGACTAATAGTTAGACTAAACGTATGAACTAGACTCTTAAGTAGTACCTTTAGTGCTACTACGCTAAGAACTAGGATGCCTAGGCTGACGTAATTCCTATGGCGGAATTTGCAGTTAATAACAGCGTGTATACTACTATGTACATGTTACTATTTCAGATTCTTTATGGCTTTAATCCGGAAATATACCTAGAACCGCCTCAGGATAAGTCTTCTAAGGAGAGGGTGCTAGCCGCTGCGGAATTAGCGCGGTGTATGCGCAAGGTACATTCGATGCTAATAGAACACTAGAAAAAGGCCTCAGAATCCTAGATTAAACATAATAACGCCTATGCTAAACTGATGTAGTATGCGGTTAGTACGAAGGTATTACTGTTGACAAAGAATCTTAAGCTGAAACTTCTAAGTAAGAAGATGACGCCAAGGTTCGTTAGACCCTTCTAGATACGTGACACGATAGGCTCGCAGGCGTACTAGCTATTATTGCTATCGTCGTATTATGTACACGATGTCTTCTACGTATCTCTACTTAAACTATAGGTATAGCGTAAGGGTAAAGAGCCTGCGGACCCGATGCTAGTAGCAGAAGAGAACAAAGAGTAGGAAGTCAAGGGTATTAAGGATAGTATGCAGCGTAAAGGCGTAACGTACTATCTAGTAAAGTAGAAAGGATACCTACCTAAGTACATATAATAGGTTCTAGCTAAAGACTACAAAAACGCTCTAGAAGCTATTCGTGAATTCGAAGAGTAGAGGAGGCGTAAGCAGGGCTTAAGAAGGTCAATTTGTAGGAAGATAAGAGTTTCGGAGCAGAATTCTTAACATGTGTATGTAGCGTATAACGCGTAAAGTAATAACGAGAAGCAAACGCCCTACTTATACATTATTAATGCCTAAAGGCACACCTAGAAAAAACCTAAGGAGAACAAGAGACATGCTCGGATTAGCTTCGTAGCTAATGCTTAGCGACTACTAGTTAAGGGCTTCCTAACCGAACCTGAAGTAGAAGAGTCTTTCTTGTTACGGTCTGCTAGGGACTACCTACCTACACGGGGTCTACTAAACACCCCGAAGCGACTATGAGTGACAGGAGTAGCAACGCCACAAAGAGAGGCTAGCATCTTCTTCTTTAGTAGGTTGCGAGGGAGCTCATCTTTAGAGCCTATAGTAGCTAGAGAGCTAGCGACATCCTTACTACGCCTAGTCGCGACAACTACCTCATCCTTAGCATTAGAAGGCAAAGAGACTTAGGCGCGCTTACGGCTGCTACGCTCGGCCCTTAAGATCATCTTGCGCTTCTTGACATAAGTGTTAACTACATCATTAGACTTAGTGTCTCCCTTAGGCGTAACTAGTATAGCGACACTATAGCGCGAAGGGATCACGTTAGGACCGAAGGTATCCTAGACGTCGTCATCCTCCTCATCCTTAAAGATCTGGCCTAGAGGCTTGTACCTTAGCGTCTTAGCGGATGTAGTGCGGATTACAAGCAGGGAAGGTTCGGCTTCCTTGTCGCTAACCTTAATTTTAGCCCTGGCCTTCTTCTTCTTCTTAGACAGTGGCGTCGAGGCAGCGTAAGTAGCGGCGCTATAATGTCATAAGGGTAGGTGCCGATAGCAGGAAGGTAACTAGGTGTTAGACTCGTAGAGCTGTAAAGAATATTGACAATAGCAATTGTCCTTATAACTAACTATCCCCTAGGGAAAGGGAATTAAATTAAGCACAAAGCTCCTAACTGCCTGTCCTAAAGCTATCCCTATATACTAGAGAGACAGAGCAGTTCTGTTAGATCTGTCGACAGACCCGATAGACCCGTGTCTGTAGATCTGTAGACTAACCCTACAGATCTAAGGGTCTGTTATCCTATGACAGATCCCTTCTCCCCTGTAGGCCTATAGATCTGTAGACTAACCCTACAGATCCGGGGATCTATCCTTACGTGACAGATCCTTTCTCCTATGACTATGCTTATAACTCATAGTCCTTAGGACCCTCACGATCCTGTGACTTGTAGCACTCCTAACACTTATGACACTATCCCCCTCTTAGCCTAGCTCGTCCCTAAGCTACCTTATTAGTGCGGGGTTTCTCTTGTCATTTCCTTTTGTGCCATGATGTCTTCTCTTTCTACATTACTGCCTTGTGTTATCCTAGACACTAACGCCCCTTTAACGCAGAAACGCAAACGCCGCGCGAATCGAATCTATCGTTAGGGCTAGGATAGCATGAAGTCCTGTACTTAGTGTCAAGAGTTAAAGCTTGTTTGTCAGGTACACATTTCCTTAGGGAAATGTTCGTAATGTTACTTTAGTAACTGTCGAAGTTATAACGCGAAGGTAACAGAGGTCGAATAGAAGAAGTTAGGTAATTAGCGGAAAAGACTAATTGCTGATCTCGATCGTGCGAAGGCGGTCCTAGCCGAGGCTTCGCAGAAGATGATAGAGGCGCATGTAAAGGAGATGCGTCTTCGAAAACAGTTAGACGTAGTCAACTAGGAGGTTAAGGATAGTCGCGCTCTCGAGGAGCGGGAGATTAGGGAGGATGAGGCTAAAGAACAGGCTCTCTCGCAGGCTAAGTTCCTTCTTGACCTAGATCCTTCCGCGGGTCTCGCTCTTAGTCCTACGACATAGAGCGTAATAGAGGGTTTCGCTAACGCCTCATATTAGGGTTTCCTAGATAGCGTGGTAGCCAAGCCGATCGACAGCGTCCTGTAGGAGTCTAGTCGTGGCTTATAATCTTCTTCCTAGGTTCGTTCCTTTCTCGAAACTTCGTATCTTTTACTAACAGTTTCGCAGATGTTCTAGGGGTTACTAGGTGTTCTTAGTACTCCTATATCCTTCCCATTTTACTAAGTACTCTCGCTGTCCGTCCTGCTAGCGAGTGTCGACAATCTTCTCGACAGAGTACTCGGGTTCTTCTACTTTAGGGTCGAGTAGTAAGGGTTCCGTTTGTAGTGTAGCGTCTAGCGCTACTTGTTCTAGTAGAGAGACATAGAACACAGGGTGTATTCTCATCTGCTCGGGTAGCTGTAACTCAAAATTAACTAGTCCTTTCTTAGCCTTAATCCTAAATATTCCTAGTTTTAAAGCGTCTAGTTTTTTACTCGGCTTGTCTGATTTGATATAACAGCGGAGGAGATATACCTTGTCCCCCTCCTTTAGAATTAGTCCCTTAATTCTCTTACGATTTACGTACTATACTATGTTCTGCTAATAGAACTACAGGTCAAGTCGTGCTTCTGTTTACAGTCGGCGTAGATGTTCTACTCGTCTGAGTACTACTAGGTTCGGATTACTAGCTAAGACGTCCGGGATGTCTTCTATAGCTAATCTATATGCTATCTAAAAAGGCGAGAGTCCTTTCGACTCTACTAGCGTACTATTATACGCGAGCTATGCTATTAGCAACAACTCTACCTAGTTGTTCTAGTCCCTATTCACATAGGATCGAAGGTACTATTCTAACGTCTGATTTAGACATTCTGTCTGTCTATCTGTCTAAGGGTAGAAGGAAGTACTTAGTTAATGTTTGACCTAGAATTGCCTCATTAGGGCTCTCTAGAAGTTAGAGGTAAACACGGATCCTCGATCTGTTACTAGGTCCTATAGCATGCCATGTAGTGCTACTACCTATTTAATGAGGACATGCGCGATATCTTTAGTCTTAAAGTCTTCGCGGTAAGGGATAAACTTCCTAAACTTAGTAAATTAGTCGACTACTACCATGATCCTGTCGAAGAACTCATTCGTAGCGGGTTCTCTCGACTAAGGTAGTTTGACGATAAAATCCATGGCGAGCGATTCCTATGGCCGTTAAGGTACCTTAAGTAGTCGTAGTAGCCTATATGGTTTGTAACAGTTATGCTTACTTTGTTAGCAAGTTACACATTAACGGACGTAGTCCTTAATTGCCTTGCTCATCCTAGGGAAGTAATATTCTTGTCAGAGAATTTGCTTCATTTTAGACACTCCCGGGTATCCTGCCTGAGGTACATTGTGTCGGAGTTGTAGTAGCTCCGATCGTAAAGACGTTAGCACATATACTAATCCTTAAAACAGAAGGATTCTGTCTTCGTCTTCCTAATCCTCCTGTCTATTCATG
This sequence comes from Teratosphaeria epicoccoides, assembly GCA_021401465.1. NCBI lineage: Eukaryota > Fungi > Ascomycota > Dothideomycetes > Mycosphaerellales > Teratosphaeriaceae > Teratosphaeria > Teratosphaeria epicoccoides. Next base: position 7,050 of record JADDMT010000079.1, on the reverse strand, counting down.
TCGTTCCGGACAGCGAGTATAGTTAGGTCGTAGACTAGCGCGTTCTTCAGGTCGTCCTGAAATTCACTAGTCCATGTAATAGTCGTGGCCGCAAGTTAGTTGACTCCTAGCGTGCTATTGCTATTTTCCTAGAGAACAGCGTGTTTCTCCTGCTTCACGCCCTTCATGTAGTCAGTCTAGCGGCTAAGTGCATCGGCGCGTGCGTTATCGGTCCCCTTGCGATAGACGATCTTGCAGTTAAAACTAGAGAGCTCCTTACTCTACCGAACCTGTTGTCAGTTTAACTCTTTCGTCGTTATGAAGTATCGCAAGTTCTCATAGTCTGTATAGACCGTGACCTAGTGCTTAGAGCCTTCTAAGTAGACTCGCTAGGCCTTGTAGGCGTCTACTATGGCTAGAAGTTCTTTGTCATAGACGTCGTATTAGAGTTTAGGTCTAGACAATTTCCTTAAGTAGTAGGCGACTAGCTGTAGTCGTCTACTTAGTCCTAGTTAACTCAAGCATGCCCCGAGTACTATGTCGGAGGCATCTGTTTTGACTATAATAGGCTTATCTAGGTCGAATACAAGTAAGATTAGCTAATCTGTAAATTGTCGCTTAAGTTCCTTAAAGGCATTCTGTTAGGCGTCGTCCTACACGAATAGTGTATCCTTCGTAGTAAGAGTCGTAAGTAGTGCCGTAATCTTCGAATAGTTTGCCACAAATCTTTAGTAGAAGTTAGCGAACCTAAGGAAGGACTATACTTCCTTAACATTAGTTGGCGTAGGCTACTCTTTTACGACTTAGACTTTCTTAGTGTCTATCTTGATTCTATTCCATGCTACTACGTAGCTAAGGAATTATACTTCCTGCTTGTGAAACTCGCTCTTCTAAGGCTTAACCTTTAACTAGTAATCCTAGAGTTTCTGAAGTACCTTGCATACGTGAGTCCTATGCTCTTCGATTGTCTAGGAGTAGACGAGGATGTCGTCTAGGTATACAACCACAAAGACGTTAAGGTACTCTCGTAGCACATTATTAATAAATGCCTGCCATGTAGCTAGGGCATTTGTTAACCTAAATAGCATGACTATATACTCGTAGTGTCCGAACCTAGTTTAGAACGCAGTCTTCTATTCTTCGCCTTCCTTAATTCGAATTCGGTTATATACTCTAGGTATGTCAAACTTCAAGAACTACATTGCTCCTTGTAGGCGGTCCTGTAATTCCGAGAGCAAAGGAAGCGGATAACTATTCTTTATCATGATGTCGTTTAATCCACGATAATCTACGCAGAGTCGCTAGTTATCTTCCCCCTTAGGCATAAACAGGATCGGATATCCGGCTAGGGATTACGACTTACGGATAAAGCCTTTCTAGAAGTTGTCTTCAAGGTATTTCCGGAGAATCTCTAGTTTCGCTGCTAATAACGGGCGAACTAATTGCTTCGTTAGTGTCTTGCTAGGGAGTAAGGGTATCCTGTAGTCCTACTCCTAGTGTTCTAGAAGAGCTTCTTAGTCAGGTTCTTCCTCGAAAAGAGTAGCGAACTCTTTATACTCATCAGGAACTATGAATTCGACCTTGACTTCTGATTGCGTTGCTTTAACCTATAGGACGTACACTTCCTGTTCTAGATCCTTGATGGCGGCTACTATCTCGCTTAAAGTCATAGCACATATTTCGATCTTGCCTAGTATGTCGTGCACTACAGGTAGAGGTATCGATCTTGAGAGTTCTAGGAACTAGATCCTCTCATTCTTCTAGTCGAGATAGGGGTTAGCGTTTCTTAGCCATAGTAACCCTAGTACTACATCCGAGCCTAGTAACTCCGTGATGTCGGACTAGAGCATCTCTTAGTAGCGTCCTATCCGCAGAGGCATTATCTCGGTCTCTTCGTCAACTACTCCTTAGTTGTACGTGACTAGCTTTCTATTAATCGCTTGTAGCGAGAAAGCATTCGTCTTCGCCTGTAGCTTTATCCTAGCTGTCCTAGTAAACTTAGGTGTCATGAAGATTCCAGTACATCCTGAATCTATTAAGGCCCTAGCTAGCGTCTCGTTAATGTGTACCTATACTCTAAGGTTGTTCGCGTATCTGGCGCCAATCGCGGCACATCGTTGTAGCCCTGTCTAGTCTGTCCGTAGGTCTAATTCTAGCGGACCTCGTCGTTTCCTGAATAACTGTCTTCACGGACTAGTTCAGGGATCGTACGGTCTCGGCTTCTTCTCTGAGCGTTACCGTTCTCTAGCCTAAGAGGTCGTTCTCGCCCTTAGCCTCGCTGTTCCTGCGCGTTTCTTGCGTACTCTATCTTTAAGTAGTAGACTTAGAGTCGTAGCGCTCCTGAAATCTGAATACCTTCGTAGGTCAGGTAGCCTCCCTAGGGCGTAAACTCTACCCTAAACAGTATAATTTCTTAGACAACTTTCTAATGCGCGTGAGGTTAAGCTACGACTAGTAGTCTCCTTAGGTGTCGTCGCATACAGTCGGCTAGTTCGTTATACTAAAGCTAGTCAACATGTTATACTCCATTAATCTATAGGCAAGCTTAAGCCTACTAGTTCTGTATAATTCAGATAATATCGAGCCCGATGTCATGCGGCAGCATGGCCTATCGCTCTATGCTCTTGTCTTCCTCGGAATCAGGAATGACAGCTTCAATAATCTCGTAGTTGTCGTTCGAACCTTCTTCTTCTTCTTCTTCTAGCTCCTGTTGCCTTAGGACTGTCGTACTAGAAGGTATACCCCTTAGCGCACAGATCGACTATGCCTTGTTTCGGCTAGGGTACTATCCGGAACCATCTTTATCACTCATGTGAATTCGACAATCGTCGTCATAGCACGTAGTCTAAGTAAGTGCGGCATAGTCTGGTTCTCGAGTAGTAGCGGCCTTTTGCTTAGGTGCTGTCATTGTCGCGTGAGCCTGCTCTATCCTAGGCGGCTCTTGTCGTTACTTCTTAGCAAAACATTCGCGGGCAAAATGTCCTTTCTTTCCATAGTTGTAGCACTCGAGATTACTCTTGTCGAATGGCTTCTTTAGACCATTCTAGGGAGGAGAGCCCTTCTGCAGCTTTCCTTGGAGTCTATTCCTTAGACGCCCCTTAGTCGCATCTAACTCCATAGGTTAGAGACTGTAGTAATCGCTTCGCTATTTTAGTGCCGATCGTTAGACCTTATAGTTAGCCTGTGCTAGCTTGCGATTTCTATGTTGTCGTTCTTGCTGTCGTTCCTAGATGCGATTATCGATTCTAATCGCGAGATCGCTTATTTCCTTGAATGTCGTTAGCTAATCTCCTCGGGCAATTTTGTCTTTAACTGTCTCCTTTAGTCCCTAGTAGAACTAAGCGGCTAAAGCATTATTATTCTAGTCGACTCGAGCAGAGAGGTTCTAAAAGTCCGCGCGGTACTTAATAGCGGAACCCTTCTGCTAGATTCCTAGGAGAGCTCTCTTAGCCTCTTGTTGCTCATTACTAAGCCTAAAAGCTTCGCGTAAAGCCTTAAACAAAGACTTGTCTAAGTTAAGAATCTCCCTAGTTGTTGTCTTCCTAGCTTCGACATTGCTAACATGATCTAGATAATCTATCAGATGAGGCTAGATAAACTCGAACGCTAGTCCCTTTAGGTAAGAGACAATGTACATCATTTGCTTATGATGTGTTGTAAACTATTCCGTATCTACGTTAAATGCTAACTAGCATTATAGGATAAACATCTCGACTTAAGATCGTTACCCTGTAAACTCTGTAGGGCTTCCTATCTTAAAGCTGTTGTTGCTGTGTCTATTCCTAGTAGTTAAACCTGCGACGGATGCTAGAGCCATCTCGCTAAGGTGAATGGATTCGAGCTACTACGTAATTTGAGGTATAGTAGCAACTTGTCCTCATAGTATTCGTTAACTGTCGCTAGAAGTTAAACTAACAGCTAAAGAACTACTTAACATAGGTGTATGTCAAGCGCTCGACGAGTCCCCTGATGCTTCCTTAAAAGTAAGGCTCAAAATGTCATAAGGGTAGGTGCCGATAGCAGGAAGGTAACTAGGTGTTAGACTCGTAGAGCTGTAAAGAATATTGACAATAGCAATTATCCTTGTAACTAACTATCCCCTAGGGAAAGGGAATTAAATTAAGCACGAAGCTCCTAACTACCTATCCTAAAGCTATCCCTATATACTAGAGAGACAGAGCAGTTCTGTTAGATCTGTCGATAGACCTAACAGACCTATGTCTATAGATCTGTAGACTAAGCCTACAGATCCGAGGGTCTATTATCCCATGATAGATCCCTTCTCCCCTATAGGCCTATAGATCTGTAGACTAACCCTACAGATCCGGGGATCTGTCCTTACGTGACAGATCCTTTCTCCTATGACTGTGCTTATAACTCATAGTCCTTAGGACCCTCACGATCCTGTGACTCATAGCACTCCTAACACTTATGACATATAATGTGTTAGCTGTACGCACGTGACAGGATTCGAGTAAGTAACCTACAGCTTAGTCCTTAGGACTAGCTTAGAGGCAGGCTACCTCTTAGTACGGCGCTAGGGCGTGGCCTTAGCAGCAGGAATAGTGAATTGCTTGATAACCTTCTTGCAGATTATCTGCGTCTCGAAGTCATTGTTAATAGAGGCAAGGGCCCTAAGTTGCTAACGCTAGCAGCTAGTCGGATATTTCTCGACGCTAACGTTAGCCTAGCGGAGAAAGTTAGCATTTATACTTAGAGGGTACCTATACTACATGCGTACTATAGCGAAGGTCTTAACCCTAACAGTTAGCACCTTTAAGATCTTCTAGACTAAGTCTGCAATTAGACCTAGACAAACGTTTTTGCCTGTTAGTAGAGAGTTAAAGCAAACACCGCCGTGAGAACAGTTAGTAGCCGCGGTAAAGCACAAGAGGGCGCCAAGTAGGTAGGCGAGTGCCTCGCGGTACTTAACCTGTAGCCTGTTTATAGTCAGAGTACCTTTAGTAACCCCCTTGTCGCGCGTACTCTAGAAGTTATCGATGTTACAGCAGAGCTAGTTATACTCGCCGTATACCTCTTTAGGGAGGTCTTGGCATTTTTGATGCTTGCTATTATAGTTGACATAATTGCGGTAGACACTACCCTTATCAAATCTGCTAACGTAGATCTCGGCTACGCTTTAGTTAGTACAAGCTACACATACCTCGCGGGTAGGGGACGCCTTACTAACACGCGGAGGAGAGATGTGTGCAGCTTGGCTACTAAGGTTGTCAAGGCATCGTCGACACGAGCGACAGTCGCGGGCAGAGCGAGTAGCGTCGAACTTAGTCTGTAGCATATAAGCCATTATTGCTTAGATAAGTCAATTGATCTTAATTAATTAATTGAAGAAGAAGGAGCTCCGGTTTAGACCTACAGACATAGCGAGGCGCAAGCTAAGCGAAATAGAAGCGGAGGTTAATATTAGTGTTTTAGAACAGGAAGTTTAGGAAAGCGGCGAGGTTTTTATACTCTCTAACAGCCCCCCTGTTGCCTACCGCAACCGTTAAGCTAGTGACTCGAACTACATGCGCAGAGTACCTACCTTTAGTTAACTTACAAGAGGACCGAATAATGCAAGAACGGATAACGCGGCTATTACGCATGTACGCTAACTACACTCGTGCTAGCCTACTAGCATGAAAATGTGGCGAGACTCGCGCTAGGAGCGCGCTCCTACTATTTTAAGTAGTACGCGTAGAGTGTCCGCGTATATTCCTACTACCCTAAGGTTCTACGACACTGTGTTCTTCATAGTCACGACTAAATAGGGACAGCCAAGCTACTTGGCGAGCCTAGCGCGCATGCTCGCCCTACTATTTCAAAGATTAACTAAAGTACGTACTCGTAGTTTCCTGATATCTTGATCTGCATGTAAAGCAAAGGTGTTACGAAGCCGCCTAACATGTAACAGATTAAAACCCGCCTAAGTTAGCAGCCTCTGCCCTATACTCGCTACGAAGGTGTTAAGGTATGCGCATAACACATGTTACGTAGGCTATCTACCTATTTACTCTTACGTAGTATAAGCGTGCTATATCCTGTACCCTATATGTTCCGCGTGCATTACTTAGTAAGGCTAGGGACATCCTCATAGGAGGAGGGGTAGTAATATGGTTATTACTAGGGGGCTATTAGAGCCGCATAGGTTCTGATGTCCGCCCTTAGCATGTAGTAACCCTACTACATATAGTAAGGAAGTCCTTCGTATATACGTTAGCTTGTATGTCGTCTGAGTAGGATCAATGGTTGACGTAGGATGCCCCTACGTCGCTAACCCTACGATACCCCTACAGGGATAGGCTCGGACATGCTTTCCTTAATTAAGGGGCGTCAGGGGTTATAAGCACCTCTAGCGCTACCTCTGCGATAAGCAGAAAGCAGCGCTGTCTTGTACCTATTAAAAGGTCGGTTTTCTCTGTCATACTACGAGATATTTTCATATTATATAGCATATATATCTATATCATAAGGGCTATTACCATTCGACGAGATAGATAAATCTGACGTCAAGACGACGACGACAACGAGCCCCTACGCCGGCTAGACGTGTAGCATCGCTAGCAAGCTAAGCAGCTAGTCTTTAGACCCTAGCCGCCGCTAAGGAACTAGCTTACATTCGCTAACTGTTATTAGTATAGGACAAGCAAGATGAATTAGCGCATTAAGGTGTAGTAGGGCCATCTCTTAAAGACTAAGCTTAATTACTAGAGAGACTAGTTTCAAGTGCTTAAAGATAGCGGCTATTAGAGCGAAGACTACCTCTCTAACAAGATCGCCTTTATCGCGGTCTACATGCCTATCATCTAGACAGCTTGATACGGTTGATACTAGGGGACCATTTGAACCGCATGGGTTCTAATGGCCGCCCTTAGCATGCAGTGACCCTGCTACATATGGCGAGGGGGTCCTTCGTACATACGTTAGCTTGTATGTCGTCCGAATGGGATCAGTTGTCGACGTAGGACGCCCCCACGTCGCTGACCCTACGGTACCCCTACGGGGTTAGGCTCGGACATGCTTTCCCTAATTAAGGAGCGTCGGGGGTTATAAGCACCCTTAGCGCTACCT
>JADDMT010000078.1:0-141656 GCA_021401465.1 Teratosphaeria epicoccoides | reverse complement strand
GCAAGTGCCGCACGCGTTGCGTCTCGGTATAGGGTAGCATCTGTCCCTCGAGCGTGGCGAGATAGGTAGCGAAGCTAGAGGTTGTTTGTCCCTTCCCCTGCTTAGCCTTCTCGTACTCGACAGACACAGTGAGGGCGCGATTCCCCGGATCCTCGACCTAGTCGACACAGAACTAGCGAAAGTCCGCCCACGTATACGTTCTGTCATAGACCCGCATAAGGTCATACCGCTCATGCTAATTGTTGCGAGGTTCCTTATCCTCTTCGAGCCACATCATACTAAAGGCGACTCGTTTGCCCTCCGTGGAATATCCGCGTAGGTTAAGCACGAAAACTGCCTTACACGCCTGCAAGAAAGTTCGAGCCTCCTTCAAGGTGTCTCCCTTAAACGGCTTCGGGTTACGTGCGTTACGACTACCTCCCGGTTAGCCTACTATGGCCCCGAATTCAGGCACTAAGTTCGCGGGCACACGCGGAGGGTCTGCGCCTCCCGATAAGTTGTCTTCGCGGGTCCCTAGCGTGAAATCTCGCTAGATTTCTTCGTCCGCTAGTTCGTTAGTACTACTCATGGCGACGTCTTCGTCGTCCTCGCCGTTGTCGCTGCTAGGAGCGGTGCGGCTCTAGCTCTAGTTCGCAAGGCGGTTCGCGACCTAATCGACAATCATGGCTACAAGGGCCGGGTCGATAGTCGGGGTTAGCTGCGGTCCCTATGCGGGGGGTCTATTGCCTAGTCCGCCGCGTAATTGTCCTCTAGCGGAACCGTCGCTCGATGCAGTGTCGCTCGCAGCGGTTACTTCTGCGGGCTAGTTACTCGGGCTAGCTTCGCCATCGCGGGCGCTCGGGATAGCGCTCGCTACGCGTTAGTTGCGAGTTCGTGGTGCTCTAGACATATCGTAGTATTCTCTGCCAGACTGCAAAGCAGGGGGGAGAAAGCAGAACTGATATAGATGTATGTGCTATATGATATGGAAATATCTCGCAGTGTGGCAGAGTAATCCGACCTTTTAGTAGGTACAAGACAGCGCTGCTTTCTGCTTATCGCAGAGGTGGCGCTAAGGGTGCTTATAACCCCCGACGCTCCTTAATTAGGGAAAGCATGTCCGAGCCTAACCCCGTAGGGGTACCGTAGGGTCAGCGACATGGGGGCGTCCTACGTCGACAACTGATCCTACTCAGACGACATACGAGCCAACGTATGTACGAAGGACCCCCTTGCCATATGTGGCAGGGTCACTGCATGCCAAGGGTGGCCATTAGAACCCATGCGGTTTAGATGGTCCCCTAGTATCAACCGTATCAAAATGTGTACCTGACAAACGAGTTTTAACTCTTGACACTAAGTGTAGGACTTCATGCTGTCCTAGCCCTAACGATAGATTCGATTCGCGCGGCGTTTGCGTTTCTACGTTAAAGGGGCGTTAGTGTCTAGAATGACACAAGGCAGTAATGTAGAAAGAGAAGACATCATAGCGTAAAAAAAGTGACAAGAGAAACCCCGTACTAATAAGGTAGCTTAGGGACGAGCTAGGCTAAGAGGGGGATAGTATCATAAGTGTTAGGAGTACTATCTAGAGTACTATAGGATACAGGATCATAAGGGTCCTAAGTGCTATGAGTCATAGTATAGTTATAGGAGTACTATAAGTTATAGGCATAGTCATAGGAGAAAGGATCTGTCACGTAAGGACAGATCCCTAGATCTATAGGGTTAGTCTACAGATATATAGGCCTACAAGGAAGAAGGGATCTGTCACAGGATGATAGACCCTTAGATCTATAGGGTTTGTCTACAGATCTATAGACACAGATCTGTTAGGTCTGTCGACAGATCTAACAGAGCTGCTCTGTCTCTCTAGTATATAGGGATAGCTTTAGGATAGGTCGTTAGGAGCTTCGTGCTTAATCTTAATTCAATCCTCTCTTGCTTAGAGGAGAGTTAGTTACAAGGTTAACTGCTATTGTCGATATTCTTCATAGCTCTGCAAGTCTAATACCTAATCCCCTTCCTACTATTAGTACCTACCCTTATAACAGACAGCTTATGCTAGCGATTAGCGCGACATCTAACGCGATTGTTACGCTTACAGAATGCGCAAGCCGCATCATCACACTAGGACTAGACCCTACACTCATAACCGCGCTTAGTGCATTCGTTACATAGATTAATAGCTAGCTTGCCTTTGTTAGTCTCTATGATATAGCTAGCTATGTTGTACTTACGTAGGAGGGCATCTTTCTCCTTGAGGCTAGTGTTGTAATTGTACTACTAGCTCTCTTTAGACTTATACTACTAATCAGCGGTATTCTTAGTCTCTAGACAGCGCAAACTACTACTACAAGTTAGCGACTACCTCTGTAAGTACGCTGTAAGCGCGGAAACAACTTACACTAGCGCTAGAGGTAGCAGCTCAGGTTCAGGTAAGCTGGTAGTAGATTCTTCAGCCATTTTAGTACCTTGTTAGGAGCGATATTATAGTAATCTAAGGGTGTAACATGGTAAGTTGATGGCGGCGAGGAGGAATCACTTATAACTGAGCCGACAATAGCATTGAATCACAATAACAATCGCTAGTGAAGTGGCATTTAGCAAATAACTAGCTCAATTCAAGCAAACACGTGATATCAAGAAACACATGCATGTGGAATTGGCACATTTAGACCGCCGTCCGCTGCGTCACCAGGTGAACCACATGCTAGGCGGCATTATTGACACGATAGACCGCGCTTCTAAAAGCCACGAGAATCTTCGCAAGCATTTCGACCAAACCACCCTGGAGTCATGCAGGTACAATGCGACTTTGCTGGGACAGAAACTATGGCCTCTTCGACACATGATGAGGAAAGTCAAGGGGAGCCTGCGCATATCTGATGCCTACGTAGTGCGCAAATACACACAAAAGCTCGGCAGCGAATACAATGGACTCGAGAAGGCATGCGATATGCCTGACAACATCAAATCCACCACGGTTGACGGCGTCGTTTGAAGCCCGATAAGCCTGCTTTACATGATCCAATATGCCAACGTCTGGACCCAAAGCAGGTGCCTGCCACGCCTCACGTTGAATGGAGATTTCTTAGGGAATCCACGCCTTGCGGAAACATGGGCTGAACATGAAATCTGGCCAACTCTCACACCCTGAGAAGCGGCCCGGCAGATTGCATGCTCGACGTCGGTGACAGCGGCAGATAGGTGAGCAGTAGCAGTCCTAGTGCAAGAAACGAAAGCTCTGCGAACACGGGATCTGGCCTGCGATGTACCTGCGATCGCTCTTTCCACGCAAATAACTCGTGCCTGCCGCATGGCGGACCGTACAGTCCCGTCGCGGATCACCATTGCGCCGAGGAGCGGTGGCAGGCTCTAGTGCATTTGTCGTTGATTGTTGAGACGTGGCCAGTACCTCCTGTTGCTAGCTTGACGATGCCCGATGTGCTACAGAGCTTTACCCGCCGATATCTGAGCCCCGTTTCCAGCACTTTGGAGTGTGGTCGTAATACGTCTCGTTCGATCTAACCCGACGCTCCTCAGCTCAGCCCTCAGTCATCCCCACCCCTGCCACCTCTCCTCGCCGACTTTTTCTTGCTCTGGAACTCCTTCATCCTCCGCCTGCCCGCGGCCTCAGCCTTCTGCAACATCTCTACCCTCTCCTTCTGCCCCTGACTTGTCTCGCCAGGGACTTTCTGTTTCCCAGCCTCCACAATCAACCCAAGCATTCGCTTGAAACAAGAATTGACATTGTCGTTCTGCTTTCTTGAATCATCCGCTTGTATGACGATCTCGTTTGATTTGCTAGCCCTGTATCGGGAATTGCTGATGGCTGAATGGAGTAATGGTGGAATGTGTGATAGGAGAGTTTGCAAGGAAATGCGAAGTGTGGCTTTGGAGGAGACTCTGGTGCGGTGTACTTAGCCTTGGCTTAGGGGATGCAGTGGAATTGGTCGTACTTGTTCACATTCTGGCCGCCTGGTCCAGACGATCTGCTGAAGCTGATATCGCATATGCTGCGTGGTATGGTGTCGGGGTCGAGTTTCGCAAGCCATTTTCTGGCAGCATCAAGCTCTTCATCTGTGGCATGCCCCGCTCTTTTGGTCGCGTAGCATCGTATTCTATCAATTGCTGGATGTCTGATCCACACAACGTGACGCAGCATGATTCATTGATATTTGTGGCATGTGAAGAAGCTGCATCGCGCGCGCGTATTGTCACAGCAGAACGCAGACAAGGTATATGATGTGTACAAGCACAGAGGAGCGGCGCGGAGAAAGGTTCCTCCTTCCGCTGGACCTCCAGTCCCGTGCCGTCGACACGATGAAATCACCGAAAGGGAATCACCCCAAAGTCGAAGAGCTCTCTCCCAACTACACGCACGACAGCACCAGCATAACCATCAAAGTCTGCGTGACAACCCTGTCTCCATCTCTTTCAGGCCACCGCCATCAGATAAGGCCATTCCTTCCGATTCTACTTCCTGCGGGAACAAACATTTTCGGGTAAGCGGTCGCGAAACTCCTGCAATCGCGCACACTGCGCGTGTCCTGACCACGGTGCTTTTGTCCATTTTACCCATCGCTTGCGCAGGCATTGGCATCCACATTGAGCCCACTATCGTCAATATCAACACTGGTCACGTCCAGCCAGGCCCATCGACGCTCACTGACCAGAGCATTCATGACGTCCAGTTTTACCCTGACCATAGTCCTTTCACAGTCCGCGCAGATGAGCGCCGTATAATATCCATGACCTCGGAGCGACAGTCTGAAGCGCCTGAAGAGCCTCTGCAAAGGAGCGAGCCGGCCATTTTGTCGCCCGTGTCGCCCAAGCCAGTGCAGTTTCCACAGCCCACAAACATTCCCGTCCTTGACATGCAAATGGACGTCGCGTTCAACCAAACGGAGAAGCACATGGCGGATCCAGCCATGCACAACACGGAAGTGCGCCCGGACTTCTGGCGCGACCCCAATGAGCGGCAGCAGCAGGACGAACCTGCTGACTATGCGTCACCATACTCGACCGGCGTGGGCGAAACAACAGAACCTGCACAAGAAGTAGGCGCAGAGGGCGCCGCAGAGCAGGCCGAACCTGGACAGATCACGGAAGATAGCGCGGATACCACAACAAATGGCGCTACACAGTCAACAACTTCACCCACTTCCATTGATGTCTCAAAGCAAGCCAGCGCTCAGCCCAACCAAGACTCTCTTCTAGGTGACCCAGCCCAGACCATCACGCCCAACCCAAGCGCTCTCAATGCTATGCCAGCGCCACAGTCTGGCGATGCCCAGCTCCAGTCATTTGACAAGCCTCCAGAGCAGGCACAGTCTGTCGCTCCTTCCTACTCTGGCAATGTTGACGTCCAAGCCTTGCTTGACACTCTCGCGGCGCCACCTGCCTCATCCAACGTCAATGCCACGCCTGCCGGCTCCTCCCAATCCCAGCAGGCAACACCCGGCGTTGAAAGTGCTCCCATGTCCATTTCAGGTCTGAATGGGGCCCCGGCCAATGGCCTCCCTGCTCGTCCACCGCCGCAGGAGCAGCCCTTGATAAATCCAAACTACGCGCACTCCCAGCACATACGCGACTATCATCCACATGCTGCGCATTCCGCATTCCAGCCTCAGCATGGACGATCGAATAGCAACGGCAATGTGGCAGATTCCAGCCGAGGCTCTTTTGCCTCAAGCCCAGCTCAACAGGCAGCCGGCACAGCTACAGGCAATGCATCATTCTATGGCGGACAGCAACTTGCTAGTCCTACGTCTGCTGTTCCAATCCCAGCTCCCGTCGGTGCCAGACCGCTCTCCACTGATGCGACCCCAATAGAGTCGAAGAGAGAGAGCAAGCTTGCCGTTGGCCAGATACCATCACCAGAGGATAGGCCCTGGAACGCAGACGTGCAGGCAAAATACGACCGCTTCCTCGAGCTCGAGCGCGGCTACGTCAGTGAAGGCAAATGGGAACAGTTTCCGCCTGGCTCGAGACTCTTCGTCGGTATGCGCAACGCCGATGGACGCAAAGCGAAGCCCGGAGAGGTCATGCTGACGGACGACACAGGCAACCTCTCTAGCGAAAAGGTCACTAAACGCGACATATATCACATCTTCCATTGGTATGGCGAGTTGGCGCAAATCAGCATCAAGCAGGCGTATGGTTTCGTGCAATTTCTGCATACGGAGGACTGCGTGAAGGCGTTACAAGCTGAGCAGGGCACGTGGATCAGGGATAAGAGAATACGTATGGCTACCATCACCATTACGACATACATTGTCTAGCATACTGATAACCCGGCTCTAGATCTCGAAGTCTCGAAGCCACAAAAGAATTCTCGCAATCAACCTCAGCAGCAGCAGCAGCAGCACGGCCGTCGCTCACGTTCGCCGGACTATGGAAGAGGTGGAAGACCGCCGCTAGGCACTGACCGGTACACGAGCAACAGAAATGGCGGTCGAGGATACAGGCAAGGTGACACGCGCTCGCCTTCGCCAGCCAGAGGTTACAGAGGTGGTTACGACAGGTATCGCGACCGTTCTCCTTCGTACGACCGCCGGCCCACATACGGCAGGAGCCCGCCTCCAAGAAGGAACTCCGACGACGACTTGCCCATGCCAAGGCGGCAGCCACATGAAGTTCCGGACGTCCAGATTGTGGTGCCTGACACACTGAACCGTGACTTTATCGGCTGGGTGCAAAGCCAGTTCCGCGACAGCGGCGTGAGGACAGAAGTGTTGTACCTTAGCCCTCGCATGGACGAGCGAGCAGTCGTCAGAAGGCAGATTGTTGAGGGCGTCCTGGCTGTTGTCCGGCTAACACGCGCAAACCAAGACAGCGGGAAAATTGGCTTGCAGCTGTTCGACCGCTCGAGAGGAAGCGGCAATGTGCAGTTCAACGAGTATCAGGACCTAGATCCCAGCATCTGCGCTGCGCTGGTACAGCGGGAGAAGTCATCGGCCGGACGTCAGGGTGGGCAAGCGCCGCCTACACCAAGCTATGGAGGCTATGGCGGACAGTATCAACAGCCGCCGGCGCCACAGCAGTATGGTGCACCGCTGGCATATCAGCAAAGCTATGGCGGGGCTTATGCGCCTACGCCAGCCCAGCAGCCAACATATGGTCAGCCGCCCATGCCACTGCAGTACGGCCAACCACCTCCTCAACAGCAGCCGGGCGCTGCGCCTCCGAACCTGCAGAACATCATCAACAATCTGAATCCGGGTGGTTATCAGAACACGATGCCAGCCTACAGCGCGACACCAAGTGCGGCGACACCCCAGTCTGCATATCCTCAGCCAGCTTACGGTCAGCCTCCATACACAGCTCTGCCATCTCAGCAGCAGAGCGGAGGCAGTGGACAAGTCAATATGCAAGATATCCTCGCGCGTCTTGGCAACTATGACCGGCGGTAGGGCTCGCACGATCCTCGGTTGTTGCTGGTCCATGAGCTGCCGAAAGAGGATGACCTTCAGCTGTAGCAATAGAAGGAAAGGGAGCTGCCTTGCGATGACTCGAGAAGCATTCTTCGCGACCACTTCTATCAGGCAAGTCTGTCAGATGTCGCAGTTGCTTATCAATTGCAAGTCAGAAGTGTACATATGCGGTCTAAAAGAGCGGATGAAAATCACGAATGTTCGCCAGGCGTTGCGGCTTAACCAGACGAGTTTGCGGCGGCTTTCAAGCAGGTTATGAAGCGTACAAGGGTTCTAAACGAGACGAGGTTGCATTTGCTGGAGCATTCGGAGCAAGAGGAAGAATGAGAGTTGATAGGCTTGCTTTGCCTAATCAGCGTTCTACGGAAGCAACCTTGGACGATGGAAACCAGGAACGGTGATCGTTGGAGCACGGCCGGGTCAAGGGACAGTACAACTTTGATGGCAGTCGTGTCTTGTGGCGATGCTGCTCTTATGTGGATACTGCTCTCACAATGATGTCGTATCTTATCAGTAGACCACAGCCGAAAGATTCAGCTCCAGCTCTCTCATCAATGCATCAACGCTCTACCCGAAGGCCTACTCACACGTTGATAAATGAACTTCTCCCTCGTCGGCACCGATGAGTGTCGGCCAAGTCATAGGCGCCCATCGATCTTGACCTCTCGCCAAGTCCATCGTCGGTCAATTCCGCGACGACCATTCTCCAAGGTATGGTCAAATGGTCATTATATTTTCTGTGTGTACGTAGAAATCTGTGTAGGGTAGCTTTGCGTACGCTCGCGCCATTGACCTCGGCTTTGTACTGAGCTTCACCACGACGTGCCCATCACGTCGATACATATCGCGCGACGGCTTATGGGGTTTCAGCAATGAGAAACCAGCCGTGCTCGCAATGCCATGCTTATCGAAAGCTCAACTTGTTCTCGATCATTAACATTTCTGTTTCGTTGCCCGATGCCCAGCTTTCCCGGACAATTACCATTACCATCGGCTGCTAGAGGATACCATAGTCTCCAAGGCGATAAGTTCAGGATGACCTCTCAATTGCCGCAATTGGATCCCATCACGCGCCTCAGCCCACGTGTAGTGCGCATCCTAGGTGGCAACCCGGGAAGATTCACGCTTCAAGGCTCTAATACCTACCTACTTGGCACAGGCCCAGGAAGGATATTACTAGACACTGGCGAAGGCAACGCAATATGGCCTAAGGCTTTGTCTACAGCCCTCGAACAGGAAGCTGCGGAAATAGAGACTGTACTATTGAGTCACTGGCACCCCGATCACGTCGGCGGCGTCAAAGATGTCAAGGCACTTTCGCCGAATGTCAAAGTCTTGAAGAACCGGCCGGAGGGTAGTCAGGAGACCATCGAGCACGGCCAGGTATTCAAGACCGAAGGTGTTACACTCAAAGCCTTCCACTGCCCCGGCCACACGGTCGACCACATGGCTTTCATCCTTGAGGAAGAAGACGCGATTTTTACCGGCGACAACGTCCTCGGCCACGGCACCGCTGTCTTCGAGGATCTAGCCACATATTTACAATCTCTGGAGGCAATGAAGCAGCAGTTCAAAGGCCGTGCCTTCCCTGGTCATGGCGACGTGATTGAGAACGGCGTGGCGAAGATCGAGGAGTATATTTCCCATCGACGACAGCGTGAGGATGAGATTCTGGGCGTGCTGAAGTCTGTAGAGGCGGAGGGGAGCACGAGTATGGAGATTGTGAAGGTGGTGTATAGGGCTTATCCGGAGAGTTTGTGGGCGCCGGCTGAGGGTGGAGTGGTCCAGGTGTTGAAGAAGCTGGAAGGGGAAGGGATGGTGAAGGCGGATGGTGGAAGGTGGATGGTGGGGAGCAAGAGTTCGTTGTGACGCTGCAATCGTGTAAACTGTGAGTCTCGTATTCTCGAAGACAGCGTTGCCGTGAGCTACGCATGGTATCCACCCCCTAACCTACCTGAGCATTTCTCCCAGGTCCAATTCGACTCACGAAAGACCCGATTTCCTGTTCCACCCAAGAAACGAGAGCTCCCCTCTCTCGACCCAGCTCGGACCCCCTTACGCTTCTTCTTTAGCCAAAACAGCAGAAAACGAAGCCCGAGTCCACAATTGCAAAATGTTGAACCGAAGTGGGTCTGGAAGGACTGCTCGTATGTGCTAGGCGACTCATGTCAAAAGTCTCGAACGCATTAGAGGTCAATTTTACCATGATCTAGTTCTTGCTGCTGGGAAGTCTAGTCTAAACATCCATGCTACATGAGACTTCTGCTGAGGCTTAATACAATATGCGTCCGTGGGAGCCAAAACCTGAGTCACTCACAGGCTTGGGACGGATTCATGATATATCTGGCGCTGTTACGACACGCAACTTTACATTCATCCCGAGACCTCAGGATGCACGCAAGCCCTCGTCCAAACAGCCTCATCAGACTTACAGCGCTGTTCACAACTGTAAGATTCGCTAGCATTTCTGTCGTTCATGATTATCATCCCGTTCCTTCCTCCCTTATCAACCTGTATCCACCATAAGATGATCTCCTCATTCCATTCCCCGTCCACCTTCCCTTGCCTACAAATTCGCCAACAAGGCCGCGCCACCAAACAACGCTGCCGCCCCCACAACCCCGGTGGCCGCCGCCCCACTTTTCGTAGTCGTCGACGCACCCGTAGCCCCAGCCGCAGCAGTATAGCCACTCGCCACATCGCTCGTCGTAGCCACCAACTCCGTGTTCGTGCTCGTCGCCGTACTCACTCCAGACGTCAAGGGTACATCGCTCACTGACGAGGCACCCGGGAACGCAGTCGCGACGCCAGTCTCGGTGGCGTTGTGGGTAGCGGTGTCGTTAGGGTTGAGGACGGAGTCGATGACATGGAGGACGCCGTTAGAGAGAAGAATATCGGCGTTTACGACACGGGCAGCGTTGACGAAAACGCTGCCGTTTTCGATTGAGACGGTGAGGTTCTTGCCTTGCATTGTCTTGACGCTTTCGTTGCGGAGGAGGCTCGAGTACGCAACCGTGCCGTTGAGGACGTGGTATTCGAGGATACTCGTCAGATCGCTAGTAGATAGGTTCGGAAGCGCGGAGCCGATAGCCTGGAAGGCGGCGTTGTTGGGAGCGAAGATGGTGAGGTCGCGGGCTGTGTCAAGGGTGGAAGTCAAATTTGTGGCGTTGACGGCGCCGAGGAATGCAGTGAGATTGGCATCAGATGCGGTCGTGGAGACATTAGGCGGAATGGTAAGGACTTTGTCGATGATGTGGACTACACCGCCGGTATAGTTGAGGTTCTGTTTGGTGGCGTGGAGTCAGTGATTTGTCTCGTTGACGCCGGAGCAGTGTTTGAATGGACTCACCGCCTTAGTAACGTTAGACACGCTCTTCAAGCCCGACACAATCTCCGCAGTCATGTCAACAAGCCTGCACTCCACAGCTTGTCCACCCGTAACATTCGTGTACATCGTGTCACTGAGGTATGTGTGCGGAAACTTAGGTGTGCTCGTAATGTTCTCCGCATAATACAGGCCCGGGACAAAATGGTAATCCAACAACGCCTGGACAGCTCCAGAATGTGCCGCAAGGGCTGCAAGAGTACCACTTGAGTTCACAGCCGCCAGGGCAGCGTCTGATGGAGCGAAGAAGGTGACATTTTGCTGGGACGCGAGGGCAGAGGCGAGGGTCGAATTGCTGCTGAGGAGGGTCTCGAGCGCAGTGAGGTTGTTGGCGCTGAGCAGAGATGTCAGATTCATGGTGCTCTGAGCGTTAGCAGCGCCAATGGCCATAGCCCCTGCCGACAGGATCAATCTGTACTGCATTCCGGATGCTATGCTCAAATCGGGTCGAGGTCAATGTGATACGACCGAATGGTATACGAGGATGAGAACGGTAGGTGTGGCAGGCCTCGACTACTTATTGCTCGCCAACTTGCTTTACTAAAGCTATGGCCAAGACAGCACAATGCAACTGGGGCCCAGTTCGTGGCTCGCGCCTTGGTCGCCATCTGCCATGTGGCGTTAGGCAATGGTATGCTATCGGTCATGGATCCTAGTGGTTGATCAAGAGGGTTCCGCGGCTGAGGTCGATGATGCGGCGGCTATCACGAGTCTATGCCACAAGTCTGCGCAGGCTGTGCATATCGTGTGAGCGCTATGCTGCAGAGGGGCATTGTGGAAAAGTAATTACATCTTGCAGACAGCTCGAGAGCTGTCAGTTCGTTTCAGCGCTGTTTTGTTGATATACCTGCTGGGTCCGTCCGGGGGGGTAACGACACTGTCGCCCAAGTTGTCGGTGCGTCGTCGCTCGTGAGCATGTTCGACCCCTCAGAGAAATAATCTGAAGGCGTTAGCATATGACGTCCCATGCACAATCACGTAAGCACGAACCATACGCACGTCGTTGCGATCCTCAAAGTAAGTCTACCCCACGCGCATAGACCAGTCAACGACTCAGCGGTGAAAATGCTGATGATGACAACCATCGAGCCATACTGTGCAAGTACATGGCCAAATCAAGAATACAGATTCCCACCAGCCACGTAACAGACTTGGCTTTCGGTCCAGCCGGTCACTACACATTCGCGGGCGCTTGGCTGCATGTACCATTACGCGGCTGTCGTGTTGTCATCGCATGCGTCGTCGGTGATTTTGCCTGGTCGATGCGAAAATGTGGCTGCAACCTGCAACCTAAAGGGCAACAAAACTCTCTCCGCTCGGTGAGGCGAGTATGCTGCCATGTCGACAACGGGCGTGCAGGCGCTTGCAGATTGGTCTGAGAGCAGTGAGTGCATGGCTCTAGATCTCTTGCACCAACGAGGCCGCAGCCTTGAAGCAATGAATGTTACCACCTCCAGGAGCGCCCAGGGTCCTGGTGTGCATGCTTCGAACCAAACGGACGCGCATAGTCGCCATCAGAGGCGCGCCTTCTCCATGACATCACGGAAAAGTCCCAGCCCCCTAGTCCGGCCAGAAACGATTCCGAATGATGTCAAGGTCAAGGAAATGGTTGTTCAGGTCTGAAATGGAGTCCGGAGCATCAAAGCCGTGAGACACCCTGCGCATACAACCTCCAACATCGCATCCTCACGCCAATGCAAATGCAGATGAGCGTCGAAGTCTCTTCTTGAGGCCATACATACATAACACGAAGCTTGCTCGAGCAAGGAGGAAGACCACGCCCTCGAAACCCCAAAATAAAGGCGCAAAGCCTCAAATCATATACTGCTCGAGTTAAGTCTCACAACAGGCTCGTGCTGTACTTCTCGCATTAGTCAATGTGTGAGTGTAAGGCGTGGCTGGTGTCCGCACCAAGACGCCGCAAGCCCGAAGGCATCGTGAGAGGAGCTTGATCATTGGCTGCAAAGTGGGCGGGCGCTAGCGGCTGTCGATTTTCAGCTGTTGAAAACCAGTTGACCACCAGTTGACCACTAACTAGTTGACCACTAACTAGTTGACCACTAACTAGTTGACCACTAACTAGTTGAACACTAGTTGACAACCAGTCAAGGTCAGAAAACGTGCACTGAATTAAGCCCAATCCTTAGTGTACCTCACATAGCGACATTTCTTAATAATGTAGGGCACCAGAAGCAGTTGCTCACAATCCACAACATTCCTACTACCTATCCCTCCAGGAAGTCCGCGCCAACCTACATACAGGTGGAATATCTCAATACCTCAACATTGCTTATACTACAATGGCTCTACATGCCTCGACGTCCGAGTTATTTCCCTGACAATCATCCCACCTTACACTCTCCCGGGTAGTATAGAGCAGTCAGCATCTCTACACCTCATCTACAGTTACTTAACCAAAATATCTCGGCTCATCAAAAACATGATACCGGTGCCCCCTAACCCCTTCCCCCCTGAACATCGCCGGGAACCTCAAACCCTCCGGCACTTGATCCTCACTCACGAACCCCGTCGTATCGTCCGGCTGACCTACCACGAATTTGCCGACCTACAACCACATAATTAGCCCACGTCCCACTTCTCCAACCCAAACGCTTATCCAGTACGAAAAAGAGAGATAGACTCACCTGCAACTCCGTATCCGTAATCGACCCCCGACTCACCCTCGCATACCCTGTCCGCCTCAATCCTTTGTACAAAATGTACTCGCACCACCGATCCCAATCACTCGGATCAATATCCTTCATCCCGCTCTTCTCGCTCACCCACGTATTGTAGTTCCCTTCACCTGGCTTGATAACCAGGTAACTCAACAGGATACTCGGACGATCGCTCTTCCCCATCAACTCGGTCAAGTACTCTGTCTGCAACCTCCTGTCTTCCGGATCCTCTTCCTGGCCAGAGTGGAAGACGTACACGTCAACCAGCTCACCGTAGGCATCGATCGTGGCGGCGATGGCGGGCGCCAGTTCGCCGACGGGCGATGGGAGGAGGTGGTGCGTAGAGTTTACAATTGGGAATTTCGAGAGGAGGGCGCTGCCCCAGGTGTGTTTGTCCGGGCCTGGACCGTAGTCAACCCACATGCCGAGTTCTTCGGCGAGGTATTGCGTGGTGTCTCTGTTGCCCATGATGATGCGTTGTAAGTCGCTTTCTAGCAGGCCGATGACATCAACTTCCAGTTCCCGGATCAGACTCTCCATGCGTCGTTCCGAAGACCACATGTCGTTGTCGATGCTGAAGTGGATCGTCCAAATACCCGCGGTGATACTCTTGCTCTCGGGATGGTACGGAGTGTAGTCGTAGGTTGGGAAGCGCAAGTATGCGACGCTAATCGACAACAGCTGCAAGAAGAGCAGGATGTAGATGTAGTAGCTCCTCTGTCTCCTCGCAGCCGGGTTTGCGGGCGGCGCGAAGCCTCTCGCTTTCTGCTTCTTCAGATCTGGCGAGCCGCTGTTCTGAATGGCAGAGAAAACACCGGCGCCGATCATGATCATGGTAGTGACCATGACCCAGTCGGTATGTTCGCGAACGAGCGGTCCACCAGGCACAAAAGCATAGGCAACGACCCACACGTGAAAGAGGACCATGAAATTGTACATGAAGAAGCCAAAGAAGAATGTGCGGCCGACAGGGAAGCGGACAGCGTTCGTAATCAAAATCGGCGTGACAGCAGTCAGATAGAATGTCAGTACCAGACCACCGTAGTAGCCAGTCCAGTGCGAGAAGGCAGTAAGGAAGGCTGCACCGACAGCACCAACACCGTAAGCAGTCCAGCTGCGGGCGATGTTGGGGTAGAAGATACCGAAGAGAAGTCCGGCCCCCATTACTGCGATCGTGACAGCACCGTGCGGGACAGCCAAAGGACCACGGACAGGGTAGCCTTCCCACACCCACAAGATCATGGTGCTGGAGTCGCTCAGTAGAGAGTGCAGGCCAAACATCAACCCAGCGATACCCAGACCAGCAAACGCAGAAGGACCTTTGGGCGTATCGTCCTGGAAAGCATGGACCGACGCCGTGGAAGCCATCTGCGGCTTTCGCAGGAACAACCGGCCAATAGCCAGCGCGAAGAGGACAATAGCAGTCTTGTTCAATCCACCGTTATGCTCATTCATGGTCGGCCAAATCGGGTTGTTCGTCCAGAATGCGAATTTCGCAATGGAGCTGGCGATCAGGCCGATCAGCCAAGCATTGATGCGGGCCTCCAGTTTCCTCGGCTCTGTGCGATCACGGTACCAGGTGGCAGTGTAAGCGAGACAGCCTTCCCATACTGCGAAGCTCACGGCTCCCAGTCGCCTCTCCGGGCTGTGAACAAGGTAGGCTAGAAGACCAGCTGCGCCCATGGTCAAGTGTGAGAACGGCTGGTACCCCACAACGAGGCGCTTGAGGGGTGGAATGTCAAGGAGAATGGGAGAAATGGTGGACATGACTGCCACTTCGTACCCAGAAATTCCCATGTGCCAGAGTGGAAAGTACCACACCAAGAGACCGAGCGAAGTCAGGACGGACCAGAAGGTGAAGCCGACGTAGACATCAGCGAGGGCATCGATGAAATCGTTGATGTCGAAGGTGGCGCCAAACACTTGGCCCACAGGCTTGTCTTTTTGCTTCTCGAGAACAGCGTCTTGAACGCGCTTTTTATCCCTACAAACAGTCAGCTGTCAGCTCGTGCCCAGCAAGACGCGTATTGCCTACCTGTTGCCATTTCGGAAGCTTTTCCACATACCCCTTGCTCAGACCCTTGACATCCTTGACGACCAGCTCGAAAGTGCTGAAGTCGAGAGCGGTGACGGAGTCGAATGCGACATCGAGGAGGACCAAGGACCACTCGAAGAAGGCGTAAATTGTGTAGGCTGTATAAAATCAGCCATGACCCTTGCTTCACTGAACATGAATCGAATATACCACCAGGCACCCGATGCACTTTGTGCTGAATAAAGAAGTATATCAAAGGCACCAATGTCCCAAAAAATGCACCCGCGATATACTTCCTCCACCTCACCGTCCTCGGATTCGGCGGACTCAAAGCCAAACACCCCAACGTCCACGGCAACGTGGCGACCAAATAACTTATCATAAACACATCATGCCAATCATGATCGTCCGTGCTCGTCACATATGTCCAACCGCCACACGTCAACGTCCTAAACACGCCCACACCGGCAATGACTTTCGGCGCGGTGGTTCCAGAGCGGTTGGTGAGGCAGTAGAAGAGGAAGACGAGGAGAAAACGCGGGCCGGAGCAGATGGCGATGAAAACCTGGAAGAAGGAGCGCTCGGGGTAGCGGTCGCCAATGGTGGCGGAGACGGAGGGAAACCACTCGGTGGGGTAGCCGAAGTGTTCGTTTTGCACGATTTTGTGGTAGTGAAGAGCGCAGCCGACGAGGAAGGCGGAGATGAAGGCGGCGTAGGCGGAGGCGGTGTGGGCGTGGGTGATCCAGTGGCCGGGGATCTGAGGAGAAGAAAGTCGCGTGTCAGCTTGTTGGATCGGGGATGTTATGGGGGGAAGGGGTGGGAGGATTTACGACGGCTACGACGTCACCGTCACGGTGTTTGGGAGGCATTGTTGCCAGGCCCTGCGTACGAAGAAGGAGATGAAGGAGAGAGTAGGGTCTCAATGTGAGCTTCTTCACCAATTCAGGGAGATGTGCCTGACCAGCAGCCGTACTCAACCTAATGGAGCTACTGCAGCCGAGGTACGTTGCCGCCGCGTGCACCCGCAGAGCCGCAACAAACGCTCGCCAAATATTCCCTCGAGATCAACCACAAATACATCTCCACACTCGCCATACCAAAACATGTCCGGCGCCAGCGACAAAGCCCGCTTCTACCTCGAACAACACGTCCCCGCCCTTCAAGAACTCTCCCGCCTCCAGATCTTCACCCCTCAAGAAATCACCTCTATCACCGCCAAGAGAAGCGACTTTGAGCACACCATCAACGCCCGCGGCACCAAACCTAGCGACTACGCCAAATACGCCACGTACGAATTGAACCTCGACTCTCTAAGGAAGAAGAGATGCAAACGTCTGGGCGTCAAATCTACAAAACAATTCAGCGGCCAACGAAACGTCTTCTTCATCCTCGATCGCGCCACCAGGAAATTTCCTGGTGATTTGGGACTGTGGATGCAGTATATCCAGTTCTGTCAGCGAGAGAAAGCGGGGAAGAAGTTGGCGAAGGTGTTCACGAGCGTGCTTCGATTAAAGCCGAGGGAGTATATGCTTTGGATCCTGGCGGCGAAATGGTATGCCGAGCAGGAGGGCGATATGAGTACCGCGCGCGCGTATTTGCAGCGGGGTCTGCGGTTTTGTAAAGACAAGAAAGAGTTATGGCTAGAGTATGCGAAATTGGAGATGGTGTACCTCGCTAAAATCGCTGCGAGGCGCAAGATCCTAGGCCTGGACGAGGAGAGGGCGCCAGATGTGGGTGGGGAGGTGCGCGAGGATGAGGATATGTTGACGCTTCCTACTGTCACGGCGGAGGATTTTGAATTGGATGCGGGGAGAGCGGTGGAACAGGTGGATCAGAAGACGTTGGAAAGGTTTGCGAGTGCGCCGGCATACACCGGCGCGATTGTGCTGGCGATTTTCGATGCGTCGGTGAAGGAGTTCAGGAGCGATCCTTCGATTGCCGAGGACTTCTATGGATTGGTTGCGGAGTTTGCGCTTGTGCCGTCAGCGGAGAGGATATTGCAGCATATTCTCGACTGGCTGAGGGAGCACGCTGCTGGGTCGCCGGAATTGGCGATCTGTGAGGCGAGGCGGGAGTTATTCGGTGTGCAGGCTAGTTCTGTGGAATTCCCTCTTGCGCTGGGGAAGAGTCTGGCGCACGTGAAGAGCGGGCTGGCGGCGAGTTCGGACAAGCAGCAGGTGCTGTTGGCAGAGAAGGGTGTACTGATGCTGATGCCGTATCTGGAGAAGAAGGAGGAGGAGGAGGAGGAACTTGACGAGGACGTAGTGACGGTGATCACAGCGAGTCTGGCACGATATCTGCGGATCGTAGGCGCGAACATGCTCAGAGCGAGGAACAAGCATGTCAGAAGGCTCACGGAGGTGATGAAAGCAGATGGCAAGATCGACAGCGCGACATTGCTTCAAGTGTGGACAGGCGTATGAGGTGAATGGCTGAGAGGGTTGATGGAAGAGTGTAAGAGACGTCCGGCGCTCAAGCAACCGCGAGGCATGTTACCACTGGTTGCCTCGAGAGAGAAAGCCGCACAACACGTTGCTTCGCTACGCTCTCGCGTACTAGCCCTACTATAATCCAAAGTTAGCCGGAGCATCAGCCACTCAAAAAAAGACTCCGTCAAGCACTACTTGGCTTTATCGTTCACAGTAGTCGGTCGAATCAACGCCCGTCTCCCTCCCGCTCGCTCGAGATGCAACGGACGGGTGGAAGGATATGT
Organism: Teratosphaeria epicoccoides; assembly: GCA_021401465.1. Classification (NCBI taxonomy): domain Eukaryota; kingdom Fungi; phylum Ascomycota; class Dothideomycetes; order Mycosphaerellales; family Teratosphaeriaceae; genus Teratosphaeria; species Teratosphaeria epicoccoides. The sequence goes on along the minus strand of JADDMT010000078.1, from coordinate 123,427 downwards.
TGGAGCAGCAGAAGGAGAAGATGCAATTAAATCTGCAATTCAACTTTTCGAAGCAGCTCGAGCAAGGAAGCTCTGTCTCCCGGTGTCCCATAATCGTACATCGCACCCCGTCCCGGCCCACCAACTATACATACATCCTTTCTCATCCCAGAAGCCTCGTCATAACTCATTCACAACATCCCGACCCATAGCCCGCGCACCGCATCAAACGTCACCGCTTGATTACAGCTCCGCCTATCCCACAGCGCTAGAAAATATCCTCCAACCCCTCCTCACTCCACCTCCTCTTCCCCTCAACCACCTCTTCCCTCACCTTCCAGTACTGGTGACCAAAATCCCAAAACTCCTCCCCCGTGACTGGATGCCTTGCCTTCGAAAACCACCTCGGCTCGAAATGCTCCCCTCTCGCCTCCCTCTGCCTCCTCCTCGCCCTTTGCTTCTCCTCCACCCGATTCTTCTCCACAGCCGCAAAATCATACTCTCCCTCTTCCATCGCCCTCTGGTCCGGCCTCAGTCTCGAATCTGTTGGGGCAACCACATCCTTTAATCGCTCCGGCAAGTCATTCAGTGTCACCACGAATGGCGTGAGATTGAACGGGATCCCCGTCGGCCTTCCATGCGCCTGCCAGATCAGGAACGCTTTGTCCATTTCCTGGGCAGCGGAATTGGAGGCGTCGAGAGTAGCTTCGTAGCCCGGGGTGAAACGAGCGTAGATCTTGTCGTTCCAGCGCCCGCCGATCGACCAGCGCGTTTTGCCGTCGCGGTCGACGACGCGGCCCGTAACTTGGAAGGCGGAGCTGGCTTTCCAACCTTTGGGCTTGAAGTCCAGATAGCAGATTTCGCCTGTGGTCCAATTTTTGACTTCCATCGGGCCATAGTTGTCGACGACTGGGTTGCCGGTAATGATGCCGACGACGGAAGATGTGACCTTTTTCCATGTGTACAGTTCTTCTTTGCCTTCTGGTGTGCGAAGGGTGCAAAACCAGGTGCCGAGAGGATTGAATTCGAAGGACTTGCCGTAGAATTTGGACTTGACTGCGGACTCGCCGTAGTATGTCCATCTCGGTGACTCAGCGTATGCAGCGCCGACAGGAGGATGATGAGAGACCTGCTCGATGAAGAAGCGGTAGCCTAAGTCTGGTCGCACATACTCGTACGTCTCACCCAACAGAGGGTTGAACGGCTTGGCGACACGGCCAATGGTGGACGCGTACTCTGATGCTGCGAAACCGGCGACATACACAAGGCGTTCGGTAGAGTCTGTGCGATCCGCAGCTGTGTCGAGGAGCTCGGTGTACTCCATATCTTCCACGACACGATAGAGCAGAGACGTTGGCTCGTTGAAAGAGACAGGCAGCGTCATCTTCGTCATGTCTTTGCCGATCATGGACTTCAGGATTCCCTGAACACGGTGTCAGGACGTCATGTCAAATCAGTCGCATGCTGTCCACACTCACCCAGAGCCCAACCTTTGGCCGGTTGTCCGCGTCAAGCTTCAACCGCTTCCTTAGCCCATCTTCATACCCCTTGTATGACTTCGCAATCTCCATCGCCCTCTTCTCGCGCTCCTCAGAGGCCGAGCCTGCGCCGTCGAGGCAATTGATAGAGACAACAGGTTCCCATGGAGGCGCTGACGGGCTTGCAGGCGGCATGACATCGACCACCTCGATCTCTCCAGAGTCAATTGCGTCAAAGAACTCTTCTTCGTCCGCACTATCGGCATCACTGACTTCATTGTTGGTAAGCTCAGCAATCGTCAGTCGCTTGTTCTTCGCTGTGTCGCCCAGAGGCTGCAGGGTTGGAGACTTCGCAGTGATAACCTCTGACTGCCTACCCGACTCTCCAACTTCATGTACCTGACCCTCCAAAACCTCACGCAAAGCTCTCTTCGTCCGCTTCCGCTTGTCTTCTGACTCGCCGATGCGGTTCTCGAGCTCCTCGTGCTCTTGGGCTACCTTTGCCATGCTGTCTTCCCACAATCGACGAATGTTCTGCTCCCGGTCGATGCGGTACTGCCAGTAAGCTTCATGGTCTCGAGAGATTCTCAGAAGATCCATAAGAAGGCCCTTGAGGTTGCCGACCGCGGTGTCGTATGATGCAAGAGCCTGCACAACGGTGAAATGGCTAATAGCCATGTCCGGTCTTTCCTTTTTCTCATGCTGCAATGCAGCAGCCACATGTTCAAGAAGATCCAACTGAAGCTTCACAGACTGCGCGGTAATGTTGAATGCATCCTTACTCGCTGGTCTAACCTCGTGACTGCTGGCATCATCGATATAGTCCTCATCGTCATCCATGTCCCCATCGATCATTGCAATATTGAACGGACTGGGCGCCTTGGTTGAGTCGCCATCATGGACACTGCCGCCATAACTATTTGCATCGCCCACCGAAGTGCCAAGAAGAGGGGTGGACCCTCCATTTGACGCCGTGTCTGCAGATGCGCCTGGAATCAGCATGCCCTTGCTAGTCTGGGCAACTTCTGCTTCACGTGTGTGCTGACGCTCAATCTGCTCGCTTCGTGCTTGGCGGATAGCAAGGGTTTCCTGCTGCTGCCGCTTCTGCTCTTCGCGAGCTTCGTCTTTGGCCCACTGTATGGCATTGTTGAGCGCCCAGAACCAACGTTTGGCCTCAACCTGATGATTTGCCTTCAACAAATACTTAACTGATGACTTGCCATGAATCTCGAACAGCAGCTTATCCTTCGGGTCCATGTGCAACTGGGCGATTTTCATGTTGATGGCTCCACGACACGCGGATCCTGCATCATCTTGGTGCTTGTAGTATGACAATACACCATCCTCCAATACAAACCAGCGCAGTTTGTAGCCGCTGGTATAGTTGGTCCATTTGCGCAGGTAACCCTTGATCTCACGGCTCTCTTTACCGCCGGGTCCTGCTTCTGCAACGGGCATGCCACCTGCTTGTGCAGTTTCGCCAAGAATCGTCTTCTCCTGAATGGTGCGTTGTGCTGCCTGGGCAGCTGGTGACTTCTTGAGAATTGCTCTCGTCTTCTCATCCTTCGTGACGTCTTGAGGCAGCTTGCCCTTTCGATCGCGCTTGAATGGATCGGCCCCATTCAGCAGCAAGACCTGGGCTAGCTTGAGGTCCTTCTTCCGCGCAGCTTCATGGAGAAGCGTGCCACCAAATTCGGTCGTCAGTGGGTCTGTCGCAAGCTCCGGTCCATTGACATCAACTGTCGTCCTGACCCTACTCTCGCCCAGCAGCTGCTCGAGTCGGTCGTAGTTGCCATCACCCACACTGCGCTGTATTTCACGCACCTTCCCATCAATGCACATTGAGCGCCACAGCTGTAGCTGCTGGAAGATCTCTGGACTCCGCGCCAGATCCAAAGGTGTCTGACCTTTGTTGTTGGCGACAGCGTCATGGACGTCAGATCGGCTCAATAACAGTCTAACCACGTGTGCTCTGCCTAACATCGCAGCCACATGGAGAGGCGTGTTGCCATCTCGATCTCGCGCATTAATGTCCGAGCTCTGCTGTGACAGCACATGCTCGACAACAGGCTGCTCGGCGCATTGGATCGCGAGGTGGAGCACAGTCGTGCCTTCCAACTTGGACTCCGCGTCAGGCTTGCAAGCCCTTGCGATCGCCGCCGTGTCCCCGCTTCTTAGTGCCTCAAAGACCTTGAACAACCTGACTGACTGCTCTATCGTCGCTCCTTGTGTCCCGCTAGTAGGCACATTCGTGCTCGGCTCACCGACGCTCGGCGATAAATTGCTCGAATGCGGGACCGAGGTGTTGGACATGGTAGTAGATAGATGCGGTCGCGTCGAGGAGACCGAAGCTCGAATCGCCGTCGGTTGGAGAAAGCCGCCATTGGAACTTCGCTGGGGACTGGGCATCTCGGCCTCTGCTTGTGCTTGCTCGCTCTGGCTTCCTAATGTTGGCACATCACCTCGACTTGAGATTCGCTGCAATGCGCGTGTCACTGCGGACTTGCTTCGCTTGTGCAACCTGTTGACATCAACAAACCGTCAGCAGAGCTGTCGTAGCACAGACAAGAATGCATGCATGCGCTGCTATGTCTCGGCATTGCTTGTCCATAAATCCACGTGTTGGCTCACCCCCCTGTCTCGCTCATGACGCCGGCCTTCCCGCCTTACGATACTTTGCAATTTTCACGGATTGTGTTCGCGTTGATTATGTTTTGTGCATTCCGAAGACGCGGACAACGTAGAGACTATTCGCGACACCTACAAAGCAAAGACTTCGGATGATGCAACGTTCAGCAACATCCACGGGTGGATATATACAGCACAGCAGTAGCTGCGCAGTGACGCGCCGGGCCACATCAAATCATAACCTGCCTATCGCACACCCAGCAAGGCTAACGCGGCACATGTTCCAGATTTCCTCCACTCATACTTCGCGCTTGCCCCGCCATCTCTCCACAGTCCAACGGGAGGACTTGAATGAATATATTCACCGAGACGTAGCGTCGGCAAAAACAGGTGAGCTTCGCGTGACGCATGATAGCAGGATGAGGCTGCTGCAAGAGTACTGCAAGGGTCGAGATAGTGTTCAGGAATGGTGGGCACCAATTTAGCGCAGCGGGCGGTTGAACCAGATGCTACAGCCTACAGATCGGCTGGGAATGATCTGGGAAGGGGTAGCGAGCCTGTGGCTTCTGCTCTACAGACTACAGATGCTGGACTCGCCCATCGTCTCCTCAGCAATAATGCCTGGCTTACCAAGTGTATTTCGAGATCCTGAATAGGTCGAGAACACGCCAGTCTGGGTATTCTCATCGTCTTCATCTCCATCGACACCGTACTCTTCTGCAGCATGGTCATGAGCACCACCCTGGTGATCTTCAGCGTGCGCCCTAATGTCATTCTTTTCTTCGTCTTCACCTCCCTCTGCATTGCCATCCCGTCCTCCATGTCCCATCTCAGACACCACTTCGCGGATCATCTCTACCAACTCGGGAGGCAGCACATAACCAACAGCCCTTGTCGCCCTGATGCCCGCAGCCTGACGACTGACAGCCGCGGCCAGAATCTCATCGCTCCCGGGAGACAGCTCGTTGACCTTCCAGTCAGCGATGAGAGAGCCTCGAACATGAACAAAGGTGGCATCTAGCTTGCGCAGATTCCTGCGCAGCTCCGTCGCCTCCCATACATCGCCCAGCTCTGCGTCAGACATCTTGCGCATTCTTCTCTCCAATAAATTGGAAGGGACAGTGTCCATGTGCGGTAGGGAAAGATTACGGCGCAGCAGATGCAGCGAAATCGCGTCAATCCGAGCTCGTTCAGCACTTCGGGAGCGCGGTCCGCGTTAGGAGCATCAGGTCTTCGGCGCATCTTGTCACGAGCGGGGCGCACTTTCTGGACCACCTGAGCAGATGGTGCAATGCCTTGAGATCTTCCCCAGAGAGCGAAGCCAGTGGCATAATGGCGATGATAAGCTCCGTAGCCAAGCCTTCAGGGTCCCCGATGTGGTCGACGCTGGTCTTAATGGACTGGTCCCAGGCTTGGACTAGCTCTGATGTGTCGCGTATATTCGACCAGCAAGCAACATCCTGTACGCAAGGATTGCTAGTCCCTGACATGATGCGTGGTTCGTCTTGGTCGATGTGCTGGTGTAGCGTTCAGTATGGCAGAGTATGGAAATTGCCAAATACTTAATTATACCTAGCGAACGATGGCCAAGAGCAGCACGTCCGAGCGCATGTGATAACACGAGACTGTAGCAAAAAGAGTGATGCACACCAAGTGAAGCTGACTGCAAGATTTGGCTCAGAACATGTGCTAGGCCGGGCTCAGGGGATCATTCAACGTAGACTGCACGGTCGTGGCGAGAGAGAAAATGCCGATCCGCTGTCTTGCAGCCATATTGGAAGCTGGAGACGTTTGGGAATATGTCCAGAAACACGGCCTGGGAAAGCATGGCGTGATATTTTCGTGTCGATGGTACTCATGTTTGGCATCTTCCTTCTCAAGAGCAGTGCAGAGAAGTGCAATGTGCGGCAATGACATACAGACTGTTCGCACATCCGTACATTACCTCTAGTATCGGCTTGACAACTAGGAGCGCCATACTTACCTGCCTGGATCTTACCTCCTAGGCAGCCGCAGTGTCCACCTAATGAATGGGCGATCCGACTGCTAAATGAGTCCTGACTGACCTATTTCATACCCCTAAGCCAAGTGAAAGTAGCTCAATCGTAGCGATACAAGTGGTCCTATCTGTTCTACGAACCTTGCAGAAGGACTCACATTTCGTACGATCTTGCAGAGGGTCTGTATCCATGTCAAAAGCAATGCGATGACGAAGTTGATGATTTTGCAACGATACTTCCTAAGATACCTATTCGAATTGGCGGCATCTCGGGGGTTTCAGGTGACGATGTGGGATGGGACAGCTGTCACATGGAAATCTTTCGAAGCAACAACTTTCAAAAACGACCAACTCCATAAATTTCCAAGGCCAGATCTGCCTCTAGGCATTTCTCGAAGGATCGCCTTTCTCAATGCCGTGACTCAATTCCTCTTCGGCTCTTACAGTCCTCACAATTGAGCATCACACGACACTTCGAGCCTGATCAATACATCATGATTCCTTTGGATCGAAGGCGCATTGGCGCACTGTCGCGCCTTACAACGTTGCTCGCTTTGATACTGTTGTTCACCACGACCGCCAGCGCCGCGTCGTCAGTACTGGGCATCGACTTTGGCACCCAAAACTTGAAAGCAGCTCTCGTAAAGCCCGGCATACCACTCGAGATTGTCTTGACTAAGGATTCGAAGCGAAAAGAAGCCGCCGCAGTAGCGTTCAAGCCCAATCGTGATTCAAAGAACAACATCATCGCCGAAGTTGGCGTATATCCAGAACGTGCATACGGCGGCGATGCACTGGCGTTACAAGGCAGATTCCCTGGCGAGGTCTTCCCGAATCTCAAACCACTGCTCGGGCTACAATATACGGATGATGCAAATGCCTTTCTGGACGAGTACAGAGGCAGGTACCCTGCTGTCAAGGCTACGCAGGATAAGGAGCTTGGCACAACGGTGGTTAAAAGTGAGGCCTTTGCTAAAGAGGAGAAGCCGTGGAGTGTGGAGGAACTGTTGGCGATGGAGCTGGCGAATGTGAGACGGAACGCTGAGGTGATGGCTGGTAAGGGCACGGCGGTGAGGGATGCGATCATTACAGTTCCAGCATTCTACACAGCGGACGAAAGACGAGCGATCGAGAAGGCGGCGCAGTTGGCTGGGTTTGAGGTCAACGCGCTGATCACAGATGGTCTGGCTGTCGGGCTGGACTACGCGAAGAGCAGAACATTTCCAGAGGTCACAAAGGGCGAGAAGCCTGAGACACACGTGGTATACAACATGGGTGCTGGCTCAACCACGGCTACGGTCCTGCGATTCCAAGGCAAGAGCGTGAAAGATGTCGGCAAGTTCAATAAGACTGTTCAGGAGGTTGCAGTTTTGGGCACAGGTTGGGACAGACAACTTGGAGGAGACAGCTTGACGCAATTGATCGCGGATGACTATGTTCACAAGTTTTCAACCAAGCCGGTCATGAAGTCGCGAAGTATCGGTGTGGATGAGATCAAGAAGAATGGCCGCGCAATGTCGAGGATTTGGAAGGACGCCGAGAAGGCGCGTCAGGTTCTGTCGGCGAACAGTGAGACGAGCAGCTCTTTCGAGGAGCTGTTACCAGAGATCGACTTCAAGACGAAGCTGTCGCGTGCAGACCTGGAGAAGCTGGCCGAGTCGTTCGTGGGGCGTGTGGCAGATCCGCTCAAGGACGCGCTCGCTCAGGCCGGGATTGAGATCTCTGATGTCGATAGTGTGATCCTCCATGGTGGTTCGACACGGACGCCGTTCGTGCAGCGGAAGTTGGAAGAACTGGCCGGGTCGACGAAGTTGAGGAGCAACGTTAACGCAGATGAGTCTGCAGTGTTTGGCGCTGCCTTCAAGGGTGCTGGTCTGTCGCCATCGTTCAAGGTCAAGGAGATTCGCGACTCTGACATTGCTGGGTACGCAGTTGGCATGGCGTACAAGGATGGTGGAAAGGACAGGAAGCAGCAGCTGTTCAGTGCCACTTCTGCGGTCGGTCAATATGCTGCTACGAAGCAGATCACCTTCAAGGATAAGGACGATTTTGCTTTCAAGCTCTACCAAGTTGTCAATGGGGCTGACCGTCCAGTATCGCGCATCGAGACGAGCAATCTGACGGACTCGGTCAAGGAGCTGCATAGCAAGTTCGGCTGCGAAAAGGGGGAGATTGCGACCAAGTTCAGCATCAAACTCAGCCCAATTGACGGTCTGCCTGAGGTTGTTGGTGGTACTGTGAGCTGCGAAGTGGAGGGTAGTGGAAAGACTGGCTCCGTCGGCGATACTGTCAAGGACTGGCTTGGCTTTGGTGGAAAGAAAGATCAGGAGCCACTGAAGGAAGGTGCTGAAAACGAAGGTCCAGTCGAGGAAGTTGATGCCGCTTCTTCCGCCACATCTGCGTCTGGCGCTGATGCAACGTCGGAAAGCGCATCGGCATCGACATCGAAGGTACCCGAAAAGCCGACCAAGCGGACAGAGAGCGTCTCGATTGCATTCACGACTGTGGTGGATGGTGTTTCTCAGCCCTCGCCAGAGGATATCAAGCGGATGAAGGATCGTCTTGCCGCATTTGACAGGTCAGATCTTGCAAGAGCGGCTAAAGAGGAGGCTTTGAACACCCTCGAGAGCTACACATACTACGTTCGCGACTTCCTGGGCAATGACGAATATCGATCTTTCTCCACCCAAGCCGTCCGGGATGAGATCACTAAACTCCTGGAGACGGCTCGATCGTTAATGGAGGACCCGAGTCATGTTGCCAAGACTACGGAGGCATCATTGAAGGATATGTTCAAGGGGTTGAAGAAGCTGGTCGAGCCCATTCAGAGGCGCCAAAAAGAATCCGTCGCTCGTCCGGAGAAGGTGCACGCCTTACGAAACAGCCTGGAGCAGACCGAGAAGTTTCTCGACACAATGCGGGACCAAATTGCCAGTGCCAGCGCCGCACAAGCCTCGGCTTCGGCATACGAGGCTTCCGCTGGCTCGGCAAGCACGACCGCAAAACCGGAGACCGATGAGTGGGGAGATCTGGAGGAGCCAGATGCGAGCACAACCGCGGATATTCCTAAGTACAGCTCACCGTCCGATTTCTCGCGATACACGGAAGTCGACCTCAAGGATCTGAAGTCCGTCTACGAGAGCACCGTGTCCTGGCTCAAGGAGAAAGAAGCCGAACAACAGTCACTAAAAGAAAGTGACGAGCCCGCCTTTACTGTCAAGGATCTCGAGCAGAAGGTGGCGAAGCTGAGCCAAGCTATGACACAGCTGGTGTATCAAAAGATTGACAAGGAGAAGAAGAAGCCGAAGAAGGGGAAGAGCAGTTCGAGTAAGGGCAAGAAGGAGAAGGCCAAGGCTACGAGTTCGGCGGCGGCAAAGGAGGAGGCTACCGCTGCTCCAACTGAGGAGGCGAGGAACGGGGAGGGGGAGGGGAACTCGAAGTTCATGACAATGGGGCCGGACGAGGAGATGCCGACGGAGGAGCAGTTTGAGGAGATGTTGAAGGCGGCGAGGGAGAAGGGAAGTGCGAGGGACGATGAGTTGTAGTTTTTTGGGCAAGTTTTGTGGAGATTCGGCGTGGAAAGGTTGCAGATGGCATGCGTGACGCATCTGCGGTGTACCTTTTTGTCGTGTTTCGCGTGTGGTGTGTCGAGGCACTGAATTTGAGGGGAGCAATTCGTCCGTCGTTGGCTCCTGATGAGTGAAGGTAAGTGTACTAGGCGGCGGACATGCTTCGCCTGTCGAGGCGATGCCGAGTGAAATTTGGCAGGCATGGGGCTCTCACAACGGGAATAAAACTTAGAATATATTATACTCAAGGCGGATCGCCAACCAATCAGCCTGCGAGCTGGACCACCAGCCCGGATAGTTTAACGGTTAGAACATGGGTCTCATACGCTGAGCACCTCGGTATGATTAAGCTTAGCTTAAGCCATCCCAAGATCTGAGTTCGATGTAAGAATATATGTTGCCAGCGCCAGTGCTCTCAAGCGGTCTTTAACAAAATCAATAGTCTCAGTCCAGGCAGCATTGCACATGCTCGGCGGCATTAGTCGTTGAAATAGAACTCGATTTTTTGCTTCTCGGTATTGATAGGTAGCAATATGGCATGCGGTGCTGGGTTTTGGTGTAGGTCTTGCAGTGGGACTCTTGTTGCTTGTTGCATGGGCGCTGCGTCCGAATTGGTCCGGTGGAAGTCTAGCAAGGGAGGTGGGGGGATACAAGCAGGTCGTCGAGAACGAGTGAAAATCGCCGATGTCATCAACGTTTGCTCGGTGCATGGAGTTTTCCCGCCTTCCAGATTTGTAATGCTGTCGGTGCAGCCTCCTGCGCTTTTTGTGTTCGAGGCAGATGAGGTTGAAAATGGCAAGATCCCCGTGCGCGGAAACTCGACTTCGCGGACGATATGCCGTACAGACGGACGACGGCAATAATCCTTCTGTCTAGCCATTATCGATGCTGCGTATTCCCTCTTGGCGACCACGGGTGAGGCTTATTACGGTTGCTCCAACGCCTCCAAAAAAACAAGGCAATGCTGGGTCGATGCGCAGTCCTCCAGCATGCTGACAGCAGATTGCAGTCGATGGAATATAGAACATACGCTTCGACCACTCCGAGGCTATCCTTCCAGATTCTCGACCTTTTGCCACAAAAAGCCATTGGCAAATGCTTCATACAGTCTCAACCCATCGGCTACTGCCACTTTCTCTCTATTTCATTAGATTGCAAAAGCCGGCGCGCTATCAGATCGTCCAGGCCTGTCCCTACCCACAATCAACCAACATAGCAGAGGCATTCTTCATCTCGTTTGTGGGCAGACCCTCATGCTCGATTTCACGCTACTGGTGCTCATGAGCACCGTCTCTTGTCGTTAGGTGCCTTCGCAACGACTGAGGACTTGCTCGCTCGGTTTGACTGGACCAGGTTTCCGTTGACGAGCGAGTATGATCAGGCCTCACGGGGAAGGCGGTTGTCTGTTACTTCACATTGGGATCTAGCAGATGGTGCTACAAAAGGTGAGGACACGCGATATTGTTGACGACTGGTATGGTGCTTTTGGGACGCGATAGTGCTAGCTTGGTGTGGTACGCAGACTGCTATTCTGCTGCTGCGCGTGCGATGTTGACCCTGATGAGGCTTTGTTCGTCCTAGTACTCCGAATTCTCCACTTTGTCTAGGGCAGCTCCATTTCCTTACCCCTTTCAGCGGTGGAGGATGTTTTCGCTTCGTAAGCTGTGGCTTACTGCGGTAGCATTGATTGAGCTTGCAGCTGGCGAGCTGCTCTGCAGAAGAGCTTCATGCGTCGCGGGGTATGCATTGAAGCACCCGGCTGGCATTGCGTGATCGCTTTCATTGGCGACCATAATTGACCGTACTGGTGAACCGATGGGGACATGGTCGGGTATGAGTGGACACGACATACGATCCGGCCGCGGCTAAATCCCATTCCATCATTACAGCAGTACCACGCCTTTTGGTGATGGACTATAGTCACGCATCTTGTTATCGTGGAGTCAGATGCACATGCGCCCCGAAGAGATTCCGCGGGCAAGTCATTCACGCACCTCAAACGCAGCTCTCTTATGCCATTTGGACGATGCTAAGGCGCCATGTCCCTCACAGCAGCAGACGACGACAACGATACTTCTTCGCCACCCAATGACACACTATGGCTACTAAGACCACCAGAGGAAGCGGACTGGAAGGCACCAAGAGGCTTTTTCTGGATCGAGTTTGCCATCTTCGCAAACGTCTTCCTTTATGGCTTTGACGGCACGATCACAGCAGCAACATATGCAGTCATCAGCTCAGATTTTGATGCTGCAAACACAGCCTCCTGGCTGACCACTTCGTACCTGGTCACCAGCACCGCATTCCAGCCGCTCTACGGCCGGCTCAGCGACATCTTTGGACGACGAGTTTGCTTCTTTGTGTCCACCATCACCTTCGCAGCCGGTTGTTTAGGGTGTGGCTTGGCGAATAGCATAGTCGTGGCCAATTGCATGCGTGCATTGACGGGCTTCGGAGGGGGCGGCCTGATGACCATGGGTAAGAACCTCGCCTTCATTGCGGGACTAGGACTGATATGGTTTGATTCAGCCACCATCGTGAATTCTGACATGATCCCTTTCCGCAAGCGAGGCATGTACCAAGCTCTTCAGAACGGCATGTTCGGCTTCGGTGCCATCTGCGGTGCTTCACTCGGTGGCTCGATTGCGGACTCAATCGGTTGGCGTTGGTGTTTCCTGATTCAGGTGCCGATTTCTGCGTTGGCTCTCGTTACCGGTTGGCTAGTGATCGATAATCCTTTCGAAATCAAGCCGACATGGAAGGACATCAAAGCTAGAGTTGACTTTACTGGTTCTCTGTTGTTGGTGGTCGCCATTTCTACGCAATTGGTTGGTCTCAGTCTTGGGGGCAATGAGCTGCCATGGAGCGATGGATGGGTCATTGGCTCTCTTGTGGGTAGCGTTGTGCTGTTGGCCACTTTCTTCGTGGTCGAAGCCAACACCACCGCCATCCCCGTCATTCCACTGCGCCAGCTGCGCGGTAGAAACCCGATCGCTGTGCAAACAGCCAATGTCTGTACGGGCGCGGCAGCCTATGCGGTAAGTGTGCTTTAGAGCTGAAATCGAGCTCCCAGTTGACAAGCCTCTAGTACCTGTTCATGCTTCCGCTGTTCTTCCAAGTTGTTCTCCTCGACTCCGCTACCACTGCTGGAGCCCGCCTTGCCATTCCTTCCCTTGCTACGCCAATTGGTGGCCTCATCGCCGGCATCGTAATGTCACGATGGGGGAGACTAGTAACGCTGGTCAGACTGGGCGCGCTCTTTCTAACCATTGGAAATGCTCTGGTCACTTCTCTTACCTTCCGTGACAGCAAATGGAAGTACTTGGTCTTCATCTTTCCCGCAAACCTTGGGCAAGGTATCATTTACCCAGCGACCTTGTTCACCACTTTAGCTTCGTTCAGTCATGCAGGTGTGGGAGCTGTTCTCCAAGTTTAACCAAGCTTTACTGACGCCAGCAGATCATGCCGTGTCTGCTTCAACCGTGTACTTGATCCGGTCCATGGGCAGCGTCTGGGGCGTAGCCATCACTGCCACAATCGTGCAGAACACGCTCAAACGGAGGCTCCCACAGGCTCTAGCAGACGTGCCAAACAGAGCACAGGTATGCGTTCGCTTACTTTGCAAAGACTGCCCGAATACTGACGGTGTGTGGAAGATCATCGACAATATCAGACATTCTGTCACAGCGCTGCATAATCTTCCATCTGAGATTCAGCTGGACGCTCGCCTGGTCTACTATGACGGGATTACGTACTCGTTTGCAGCTTCCACCGCAATCGCTGCTATTGCGATCGTGGCAGGTCTTTTCGCCCACGATGCTGATCTCCGCGATACACACTGAGCCTAAATTTGTGTGGAATGCGCACTTAAGCACCTGAACGATGACTTGCTGGCCGTGCTTGCTCGGGTGTAAGGTCTTGTCTGCCGTCAAAGGGGCTTAAAGACTGGCATGACCAACGCAAACTGTCCGGCCGAACCGCACAGCCTCGATACGTGAACTTACACCATATGAAGTGCTTAAATATACGACCGGAGCTCGCTTCCGACATGAGATCAGTACGTGCTCGCACGAGAGTGCGAATGTGGGATGCCGCTTGCTGAGCCGGCAATGCACGAATGCGATCAGATGGCACTCACCACCATCGTTGTCGACAAATCATTGTCCAGGCTAGACAGGGCTGGGTCGCTGACTTGGAGACTTAGGCCAACGCACCAAGCGAAGAGTAGATCCAGCAGTTGGTGAGTGCTATTTGGAGCACCTGTACGTCGAAGGACTTGGTGACGAGGCCGATGGCAACATGCGGATACCCACGCCACGCGAAGCTGTGCCGGACGCGATACGTGGAATTTAACTTTTATCCTCTTCAGCACAAGTCGACAGTGCAGTGTCTTTGGGCGCGCGGCACGTCCGTGAGGCTTCTTCTGCTTCGGTGGGATAACCCACGCGTATCGGGACAGTGCATGCGCAGTGCAATGCTTGCGCGCCATGGGCGGTGGTCTCCCATGCCTACGTCACGTGAGTGGAGTCGAGTACGAAGTAATGCTGCCAAGCCAAATGGAGATCAGCACCATCGTGAGCCTGTTTTGGGGTGAAGATTTGGCGCGGATCCTCCAGCCGACAACAACTGGCATGGCTGATTCAGATGGCTTCACTGCTCGTACACGAGATGTCGTCACCCATCAGCGAACCACGTCACCTCGCGCGAGCCAGGTCCGAGGGCCCCCCGCGTCACTTTTGGCTTTTCAATGCTCAACAATCACCGAATCCGTGTTGTTGTTATTATTGAACCCTTGCAGTGGCATTATACGTACATGTACCATCGCACTCTGCAGGCGGTATTGATCAATCGTCAATGTTTCAACCTCCTGAATCAGTCATGTGAATGGATCACGGTCGACTTCTGTGGTCACTCAGGAGAAGGAGCACGTCTAGCTGCGACCCACGAGCCCGGCCAGAGCGCGAAAAGAGACAGCAGAGCGTTTCAGAATTGCTGGGTAGTCAACCAATAACCAATGAAATGATGGGTGGGGATCGTAGCGGAAAGCTTCTGGTTTCTGCAGCCGCCACCCACTAGCTCCGTCGCAATCCGCTGTGCGCGGCTCCGTGCCAGTGGCAGACCACACGGCCTTCACCATTCACTCTCTCCATACCGCTCGCCCATCTCCAATTCGCGCCGTGCACCTGCAGCCGCTGGGCCGTTGCACGAGTGCCGTTCAAGACGGACACAGGCGTCTCGACATCTCACCCCTCTCCCGATACTGGCAGCGAAGACTGAACTCAATCAATGACTTGTTCCTGATCAACACTGCTAAAAGCGCACTGTTCCTGCAGTAGCTCCAGGTCGATGACTGGGCCCGAGGAAGCGGACTCCACATGCGCGTTTGGGCAACTGCTCCCTGCTGACGAACTCTGCTTGGTCGACACGAACGCAGAGCGCGGATTTGTTCGCAGCAAGTAGCCTCGAATTGGCATAGAGGCCCACCTTTTGCTCCATACAATCGACTTTGGTTAGGGCGCTGATCGCTATTAGGCGCCATGACCACTCACATGCTCCTGAACATGCCCAGGACGTCTGCCGGCTTCCAGTCTGCGACTCGGTGTCGATATGGGCACGGACAGACTGAAGTCGTCACGTACAGGTTGCGCATCCTTTTATGTCGCTCCGCCCCATCCCAATCTCTTCATTGATCTCTCAGCTTTCCGTATCGTCAGCGATTTTGACAGGCGGTCTCGTTGTGCTTTTCTACCTTAATCACCAGGAGACAGTGCTTTCTTTCACTGCTCCAGCCCTTCGTTGAATGACCGCTAATACACTGCGACATCTTGCTTGATCATACTAATACCTCAGAGTGAACAAGACGAAATGGTTCGTAACCTCGCTCTTTTGGCCCTCGCTGGAGCGGTGTACGCCGATGACAGCTGGGGCCAGTCCAATGGATGGGGCAAATCAGGTGGCAGCGGATGGGGCAGCTCCAGCTCCACTGGTTGGGGCAACGCAGACTCCAATGGTCCAGGCGAGTCTGGAGGCAGCGGATGGGGCATGACGGGCGATTCGTCTAGCAACAGCGTAGCAGCGACCACATCAGCCGCCTCGTACACGACATCGACCGTCTATGCCACAAGCGAGGTGACCATCACCTCCTGCGCTGCTGATATCACCAACTGCCCTGCCGATTCGACCACTGTTGTCACATCGACGATTCCCATCTCGACAACCGTCTGCCCGATCACAGAGACCCAGTCTGGCAAGCCCGCTTATTCTACAAGCTCTGCTGCGCCTGTAAGCGGTTCTTCGAGCTCATCAGTGCCACTGGCAACTGGTGCCACCACCAGCAGCACGGCTGTCTTCACCACCTATTCGTCGAGTGCTTCGATTCCATTGGGCACTGGTGCAAGCAGTGGGAAGCCTGTCTTCACATACTCGTCGAGTGCTTCGGTCCCACTGGGCACTGGAGCAAGCAGCGGGAAGCCTGTCTTCACATACTCGTCGAGTGCTTCGATCCCATTGACCACGGGTGCAAGCGGCAGCGAGGTCTCCCCAGCTGAGACCTCTTCCGCGGCTGCCAGCGAGGTTGTTGTCACTGACGTTACCACTGAGTACACTACGTACTGCCCGGTATGATAGCCCAAGCGGGCTTGGAGATATCCAGAGCTGACAATTTGCACAGGTTACCGCCACCGAGACTAGGGGCGGCCAGACATACACTTCCACCTACACCACTTTGTCGACCGCCACTTCTACCCAGAAATCGACAATCACCTTGACCAGCAGTACAAGCCAGAGCTCCGCTGTATCTGCAGGAGCCGCTTCCACTCCGGCATACGGTAGCTCGATTGTCACTGATGTGATCACCGAGTACACGACATGGTGCCCTGTTACTGGATCTACCACTTCTTCCGGCTCTGTCATTGTTTCCACGTACTCGACTTTGTCAACCACGACTTCAACCTACCAGACGACGATCGCGGCCTCTGCTAGCCCGAGCCAGAGCGCCGTAGTCTCAGCCGCCACTGAATCGTCTCCCTCTCCCGCTGTGACCGGCGCTAGTTCAACGAAAACGACGATTCAGTACACTACCTCGACGCTCTACAGTACCCAAGAGGTCACCATCACGTCCTGTGCGTCGGAAGTCACCAACTGCCCGGCTTCCTCGACTGTTATCTCCACCAGCTCAATTCCGATTGGTACTACTGTTGTCCCAGTCACTGGCAGCTCTCCAGTCTCGGCAGCCACTTCTTCGAGCAGCAGCGAGTCTGAAGTCACTGTCACCGAGGAGACCACAGTCTACACCACCTACTGCCCGGTGACCGCCACTCAGACCAGCGGGTCATCCACGTACACCAGCGTCTACCACACCTATTCGACTCTGACCTCTGTCATTTCCAAGACCGTTTCCGTTTCCGCTGCCAGCGCAGCCTCATCTGCGGTCTCCGGCCCGGGTTCATCCGCTGTCTCGACTGAGATGGTCTCCACTGCTCCCAGTGTGGAAACTAGCAGCGCCGCCTCAACTGAGAAGGTCAGCACTGCTCCTGGCGTAGAGACTAGCAGCGCCGCCGCCATCTCGACTCATGAGACGTCCACTGCCGCACAGAGCACAACTCCTCTCTACACGTCGCAGACTTTCTCATACGCCCCAGCTGGCTCCAGTGTCGAAAGTGCTTCGGTCGAGTCAAGTGCCGCTGCTTCTCCGCAGGCTACTTCGGTTGCTGCGACGTCGGAGGCCTACTCATCCGTCCCGGTCAGTTCTACGGTCGAGAGCGCTGCACAGGGTTCAAGCAACAGCGCGGTACAGGGTTCAACTGAGAGCGCTGCCACAGCTTCGACTGCGAGCGCCGCTGCAACTTCCGCCGCTCCGGTCCCGCAGGCCTCCTCGGTCGCCCCAGCTGAGTACTCTTCCGCCAGTTGGAGCGCGGTGCAGGGCTCAACTGAGAGCGCTGCCACAGCTTCGACTGCGAGCGCCGCTGCAACTTCCGCCGCTCCGGTCCCGCAGGCCTCCTCGGTCGCCCCAGCTGAGTACTCTTCCGCCAGTTCGAACGTTGTGAGCGCTCAGCAAGCATCGACCCAAGGCACCGGCGCTCCAGCGATTGTTCCCAGCACGATCGCTCCCGCTGAATACTCTTCGGCGAGCTCGAACGCTGCAAGCGCCCAGCAGGTATCGACTCAAGGTTCCGCCCCTGCTGCTACTATGGCTAGCACAGCCGCCCCAGCTCAGCACTCCTCGGTCAGCTCGAACGCCGTTGGTGCTCAGCAGGCATCGATTCAGAGCACTGGCGCCGCTTCTTCCGTTGCAACCTCTGCCGCGACTGTGGCCCCAGTTGCTGCCTCGTCTGCTTCTGTCTGCTACAGTGAGAAGGAGACCGTAACCGTCACGATGTACCAGACCATGGGCTGTGACCAGTGCACTTACTCGGCGATGACAAGCCCTAGCAGCGCAATCGCGGGCCCTTACAACCCGGGCAACGGTACCGCACCGGCCAAGGCTACTGGCACTGGTGCCACGACTACTGGAGCTGCCTACAAATCTGCGTATGGGTCTAGTACCATCTCGGCTTCCGCCTCTCACTACACGGGCGCCGGTGTGGCCATCAAGCCAGCGATGACCCTCATTGCAGTCATTGCCGCCATTGCACTCTTCTTGTAAAGCCTACAGGCATGAGGACATGCATGCAAACTTGGCTTGGTCGAGGATTCCATTCGAACCCTGTAAAAAGATCATTGCATGACCGATGATGACATTGGCTGATGACTTGGCATTATTTAAGGACAGATCCATTTGGGACAGGCACAAGGGTAACAACAGGACAAGCATCGTATCTGCATTGCCGGCGTTTAGATGTCCTGGCGGTTTTTTTGATATTGATGTCTATTCCGTGGGTATAGAGATGCGAGAACTGGGCATTGAATGCCAGGATGTAATACATTGAACTCTGCCTTGTACTTGTACAACGTATGTGTCGATAACGACTGCAAACCATTGCAGCGTGAAAAAGTCCGACTTTCTTGAGCTCGCTTGAAATTGTCGATGGCAACTGATTATCGTACCAACCTTGCGTTATCACGAAATACACGTGCCAACAACACTCAGAGTCTATGACATCGAAACAATCCTCTTGTTTCTGGATCACAGAAAACCGTAACACTTCGATTGGTCAGGACTCAGCCGCCGCTAGCTGATGTGCGACTTTCCGCGACTCGTTTCGCTCAAGACATGTCTCAGTCGACACGCATTAAACGACTCACCCTTGACCGACCAAGCTCATTGTGCTAGCGCTCGCTGGAGGCAAGAGGATTATGCATGAGATTATCACACTGCAATTTGGTCAACAAGCAAATTACCTTGGGACGCATTACTGGAACACGCAGGAATCGTACTTCACTTATGAACATGACGGCCAAGATGAATCCCCAGCCGACCATGATATCTCGTTCAGACCTGACATTGGAGCCGATGGCCAAGACACGTATACGCCGCGGACGCTGATCTATGATTTGAAGGGTGCGTTTGGGACGTTACGGAGGGAGAATGCGCTTTATGAGCTTCGACGGCAGGAGCAATCTGGTAGCGATGTCAATGATGGGTGGGGCGGTGCTATCACGTCTTTACGCCTACCGCCCGTTACTCCGAGTTCATACCAGCAGGCGTTGGAGCAAGGCGTTGATTTGCCTCGTTTGACGACGGAAACAGTCCGCTTCTGGTCAGATTACAACCATCTATTCTACCACCCTCGCAGTATCGTACAGCTCAACGAATATGAAGTTCAGAGCCAGCTGATGCCCTTCGAACGCTGGAGTACGGGCGAGGAGTTGTTTCTCAATCTGGACCGCGAACATGATCTTTTGGATCGGGATCTGCGACCGTGGTTGGAGGAGTGCGATCAGTTGCAAGGACTGCAGATGATGACAGGATGGGAGGATGCGTGGGGTGGGTTTGCCGCGAAGTACTTGGAGAGGATCGGCGATGAGCTGGGTAAGGGGTGTAGGTGGGTTTATGGGCTGAGTGCGCCAGGCAGGGGCGTGAGGGAGAGGAGGTTCAAGTCAGAGGGTGCGGCGATGTCCATGGTGTCGTTTACCGGGAGTGCGAGTATGATTTTACCGATTGAAGGGTGTCCGAAGGCGTTGCCAGGGTATGTGCAGATGGATCAGGGGAGCAGATGGCATACTAGCGCTTTGCAGGCTGTGCTTGTTGAGTCGTTGAGTCTGCCGACGAGATTGAGAATGGCAGAGGCAGGCAGGGCGACGTTTGATGTGATGGAGACCACGCTCTGTAATGATGGGAAGCGGAGGATCACGAGTGCTGGGCTTTCTGTGGATGAGAGCTTGAGTGAGGAGGCTGACGGGCGAAGAGTGAATGGGCATGCAGATGAACGGATGGCTAATGGGCACACAAATGGCTATCGCTACGAAGACGAGAGAGGACTTGAGAAACTTGATAGTGATTTCTTCCCCGAATCCACCATTGCATCAGAAGCTGCAAACAGACCTCGTCGATCGGCTCGAAACCACATCTTCAGCGCCGTGACCAACCTGCGCGGGCACTGGGAATCCAGCTCATCAATTCTCGAAGCCAACATCGCCTCCCACGACCGCTTCGCCACTTCCGGAACGGACCCACGCATATCGACCTACCAATCTCAACTCTTGTTCCCGGGCCTCTCATCGTTTCCCCGGATCTTCAGATTCGCTAGCCGACCAGAGAAGCTGGCTGTCAAAGCAAGAATGGAGACGTCAACGGGCGTTGCGCGGAAAATCAGGGAGTTGGAAGAAGTGGCGAGGAGACTGGTGGGTGTTGAGGAGAGGGAAGCTTTGTGTGATGCTTTGGGAGCTATGGCGGAGGGGTATGAGGAAGGGTGGAGCGATGACGAAGAGGAGGGGTTTGATGATGGCTGAGCGGTGAGGATCGTGTTTTCGCGTCGGAATGGGTGTTCGGCAGCTGCATGGCACGCTTGGTTGGGCGGCAGCATGAGTGATCTTGGGCATCAAGTGGAAGCCCTTGGCTAAGGCACCGCTGCTTGGCTAACTAGGTATGAGTTCACGCAGTCGCTTAGCCTCCTTGCTGGAGACTTCGCGACTTTTGTGTCTGCACTCCGTCGTCAGACTGCGAAGACGACAAGATCCTGCCGACGTTACAGCGGCCTTGTCACATTCTCATTGTCCACCTCTAGCGTCGCTTAGTCGACTCTGTCAAACGCACTAAGATAGCGGTCTGAGATTGGGTTCTGGCCAATGTGAGCTGGAGAAGTGGCTTCGCATGTTTTACAATAATGCGTGCCGGCCGTGGTTATCGAATTCTCCCCTTGCCATGACCCTTTAGCGGACACGAGCACGTTGAGTTGCTCGAGACGCACCGCACCTTTAGCTCTTGTCTGTCAATCAATGCACTTCAGCCAGCTGCAACGGGCTCTTGCAGCCATACAGGCGGCGAAGCCAGCCACAAAAGGACTACTGATGACTTCTTGGCGAGCACGGCGTCCATGACGAGCGAAATTAGACCCCAGACTAAACAGGCCCGGCTCTGCTCGCACGCGCGGCCCTAATCTGCCTCCCACGAAACTAAACTTGACGTCCTTTCGTGGCTGTGTCGAATTTGCTGCCACGACACGCCAAGACCCCACCTCCACGGCCCCAGTTCTCGGCGCGCCAAAGAACCCGCGTGCGCATTCTAGAGCCTAGAACGAATCACAGCAACTCATCGTTTTGGTAGAGACCGCCCTAAGGTCTGGTATGGACCACCCTAACTTAGCCACACGCAGCAACCTATGTATGCCTCTGCCCCCTGCGACGAGCGGTCCTTATATGCCTTTAGCCAAAATGCTTCAAATCGCACCTGCGCCCGCGGCGAGCAGTTAGGAGCAGGTTCTTCTCTTCCCGCGAGCTCTTGTAGGGTGCCCGAGCGAGAGCGAGCCTGTAGGAGCGAAGGCAGAAAGCGCGGAGGCCCCGGAGAGAGCGTCCCCTTTCAATGAAAATTCGGTCAACCTGTCAATCAAAATGATGCTAAGCTTGTGGCGTATGGCTCAGTTGGGGTGGTCCCTACCAGACCTTGGCGCGGTCTCTACCAAAACGGAGCAGCCCATTGGGATATGCAGCTACCCCCAGCCAATCGCCAGACACAGTGGCCTTGGCACAAAGGGCGGCGAGCACCGTCAAGCTCCCTCACATTCTCGCCCAGAGCTGTGGCGTGACGCCAATGCAGCAATCCTCGTTGCACAAGCCCAACAGACTCGTACTGCAGTCATCTCTTTGATGTTAAAACACACATCGCGTGATGCCGACATGTTTCGGGTGCTCTGTGGATACTTCTGTACCCCAGACATGCATGGGAGAAATCTGGGGGAGCATACATATGTATCTGGTATGCGGAACATCGGGTCGCGTTGTCCGTCCCGCGTTTCATTTTTCTGCAAGAAAGCAGGCATTTTACCGTTTCGAAGACTGTCAGAGTTGTTACAGCCAGAACTCAGTGTCAGCGACGTGAATCGGTCGAGGTCGCAAGAGATTGACTAGCATGG
This sequence comes from Teratosphaeria epicoccoides, assembly GCA_021401465.1. NCBI lineage: Eukaryota > Fungi > Ascomycota > Dothideomycetes > Mycosphaerellales > Teratosphaeriaceae > Teratosphaeria > Teratosphaeria epicoccoides. Next base: position 101,265 of record JADDMT010000078.1, on the reverse strand, counting down.
CTCTCAAACGCCTCCTGCAACGACCCAGGTCACTCACGCGACGGATATCGATCGGCTTCCCTAAAATTATTTTCGACCCAATCACGAATACAAGAGCTCCGTCGCCCCCTGCTGCAATAGCCACAGCTGCACCCGTCTCAGCTACCATCGACTCAGACCACATGGCCACTACCGAAGACCACCCCGAGGATCCAGAGATCCGATCCATTTCACGCACAAACACCCAAAACAGCGTCATGCGCACCTTTGATTCCCTCGTCAAAGAAAACGCGGCGGCTACGCGCCTCCGTCGCCTCAACAACCAATCTGACCCTTCGTCCCCGACTGGTGACGCAGCATCCCAGCAGAAGAAGAAGCACAGGCGTTGGTCGACATTTTCGGCTAACGAACAGCAGAAGAAGCTGAGGCGCTGGTCGACGCTTTCGGTCAAGGGCTCGGGGTGCGAGGAGGAGCAGAAGATGCATGTGGTCGAGGCGCTTCCAGCTCCTGCTTCTGGGCCGAGCGGGAGGGTGGCTGGGTATAGGGACCCGTATGGGAGGCGGATGAGCTCGGTGAGTTCAGGGGCGGCGGTGGGGGCGGACAAGGAGAGGAGGCACAGGAGTCTAATTAGGAGGATTTTGGATCATAAGTGGGCGCCGGATTTTTTGCACTGATGGGGTGGAGTTAAATCTGGTTGACCTGGTCGTGCGTCCGGATGGTGACGAGGGGTCGTATTGGTGTTGCTATGAGGGTTGGCGGCTTTTTCGTGTGGGGTTCCATGCTCTAGCGATGGATGACTGTATATATGTGTCTCACTTCGCTCAACCCATCATCTGTCCAATGTCGTCAGGCACCCATCGCGTTTGTGCAAAGCTCAGACATCGCTTGATGCCCTGTAGCATCTTTCTCGTCCGCTCATCGGCCATGATGTGCGCGATGCCATCCTTGTTCTTCTCTGTTTCGTGCAGCTTTTCTCTCGCACTGCGCTCGTGAATACCAACCATGGTAACTCCAATTGGCCATGCTGCCTTGCCGATTGAAAGTCGTAAGTACGCATCGTTAGCATGCACGTAGTGCTTGATTTGAGCCAGATGCACGATCTCGTTGACAGCGGCCAGTAAAGCGTCAGGCAGTGTGTTTGTCTCCAGCTTGCGAAAGAGCGGGACGAGGTTGTCTTTGGCTTGAAGAAAGTGGCCGAAGGCTTGCTTGCCGGAGAAGGATCCTTTGACATCCTGTGGACGACGAGCGAGAGCGACGTGCCACTCTGAGAGGACCATGTCAAAGTAGCTGGCGATTTGGCGGCAGAGATAGGCTCTGCCTTGTTCGTCTTTGGGAACATTTTCAGGCACCTTCATGTCCCTCTCCTCGACGAGTTGGATGGTGGTGGGTATCGGGCCATCGCTCATTTTAGGCGCCAGTGCTTTCGCCACCAGTTTGCGGTAACGTCTGAGTCGTTTGTTGTGGGACTCTCCAAACAGAATCCTTGGCTCGTCCATGTCCCGTAGCTTCTGCTGCAGCGTGTCCTCGTCGATGTCCTGCTCGCCTTCCGCTAACGGCGTGCCTTCCTTGCTATCACTCTTTCGCTCCAACTCAGGCAGTCCAATTCTCTTGCGTCGCTTGTTCTCCTCCGCCAGCTCCTCGTCCTCCCTCAGCTTCCTGCTCTCCTCCGCCAACCGCTTCTTCTTGGCCTCACGTGCCGCATTTCTTTCCGCCTCTTCTTCGTCGCGCTTGCGTTTCTTGTCCAGTCGCTCAATGCGCGCTCGCTCGAGCTCCTCTTGCTCTCGCTGGTACTCCGCCTGTCTCCGCGCTTCCACTTCGGATCGCTTGAGGTATTTCTTCCCGCCGCTCGCCTCTTTGGGCTGAGCAGACTCGATTTGCGACTGCATCAAGCTGGCGAAGTCCATCCTGGCAATCGTTAATGTGTAGTCGTTGGTGTAGAGACAAAAGGCGAAGGATCGCGATGATCAAAAAATAGGCGCGAGTCAGGACGTTGCTACCGGAGCTTTTCCGCGCGTGTTTCCCTAGTCAGAGCTAGAGCTCTCATGTGCAGAACAAATCTTGAAGATATCGTAATTACCTCTTCTTGTTAGCCATGAGGCGCCGATAGTCGTCAATTCCCATCATGTCGCTGCAACCTACCGACTCCCGCGACATCGATCGTGCCACCACCGCCCCCTTCCTCCTCCGCTGCTTCTGGCAACAAGGCCGCGACTTGAACCCAAACGATTTCAGCGTCGCACCTCCCCTCGACGCAGCAGCGCAAGGCATCGTCGACTACTCCCAGATCCTCCCTGGCTCGATCCGGCAACAGAGCTGTCAGATCTACACATGGCCCACCTGCACGCTGAGCGAACTCACGGGATTGCTAGCGACATGTCTCCCAGAAGGTACGTTACCAAGACCAGCAGTGGGCACACGACTGGTATATCGCTTGATCTTCCCAGATACGAGAGCGGAAGTGCGGAGTGATGGGAGAGGCAAGTGGTCGGATAAACCCCTGGGGACTGTGGTGGTCGGCGGACGAGACGCGCATTGGGAGGACGAAGATGAGGATGGTGCAGATGTGTTGAGGGACAGTTTGGAAGGCGATGCGGCGAAGACTTTGGCAGATGCGAGATTTGTGATTGGAGACTATGTGTCTTGCGCCATCTACCCACCTGGGCAGGACGGGAGGGTACCACCGGTGCCTGCTTCTCGTGCGCTGTTAAGAGGAGATCCGTACGACTCACGAGGACGTGGACCACCTCCGCCGCCGAGGGAGAATGGCTACGGAGGGTACAGTAGAGGTGGCGGTGGTTATCGTGGTGGGTATGGTGGAGGCAGCAGAGGCGGCAATGGCTTTGGGGCACCGCCACCAGGAGACTGGAGAAGAGGCGAGAGACCGCCGGGTGGAGGTTATGGTGGCGGTGGTGGCTATGGGGGAGGAGGAAGAGGTCGCCCGTACTAGGAGCGTGAGCGATCCTCGAGTCCGCCTTCTGCGGCTGTTCATCCTGATCGCGCGAACATGATTGAACAGGCGCACGAAGCAGAAAAATATGGCACCGCCAGTAGGAGGAAGCAATGGTGAGCAGAGATGATGAGACAAGAAACCTGCATGGCTTAGTGGTTTGAAAGTTCAGCGAGGCGTCCGGCGCGAGACTGGACTTCTACAAATAAAGAACTACGCCTTTTGATTGGTGGTGTAAACCAAGGAGTTTCTCAAGCCTTTAATGTTGAACGAACATTTCAACCTATGAGACAATGTACTCTCATGATCGAACGGTTTTGGCTCTGCTGCAATTGTCGGCGAGACGAACTACAGGCTCTTCTGTAAGCGATGCAGCTTTCCATTCGAACTCGGACATGTGCAATAGTCCGTGCACGGTCCTAATCCCCTTCCGCAATGTCGATTTCGAGAATCTCGACATGTCACCAGCACAATCGATGGCCCGTCATAACAGACTTACGCCACCTTCGACTCCGCCCCACGCTTGCTCCGAAATGGCACCCGCGACAACGACGGCTCCGTTGATGCAGCGCCTCGACCTCCGTACCACTTCGACCACGCCGTACAAATCCACGTCGACCGGACCTCCCGGCGGATGACGGAGGATATCGTCTCGCTGACCTGCGGTGGACGGGCGGTGTTCCGGTATCGGTCAGTTAGTGAGGACTTTGCTGTAGCATTGCTGATCAAGTGGAGTATCTGTGGGCAGTGTACTGATGAGCAGCTCGGAGTTGTCCATCGAGTGTTCCTGGCCGAGAGTGCCATACGGGGTATGTTCCAGAATGTTGCGGGCATTGCGCTGAGGGGGCCTGGATGGGTTGAGGATGTTTCACTTTGTGGCTGCGGATGTAAGTGGCAGACTCCATGCTCATTGCAGGCAGTACTGTTGGCCTGACATCAGCGAGTCAGCATGGGTGATGTGGGATCAGATGTCTGACTGTTGACGTTGACGTTCACGATTAAGGTTGAGCTTGCCTGTTGACGTTCACTTTGACTTTGTTTGTTGACGTTGCTGCGAGAAAAAAAATGGGACTTCTGCAACCCGTGCTATCAGGCGTACGCCGAACTCACTTAAGCAGCAAGCTCAACAAGAACCTGAAGAAGGCCGTCAACACTGCCAATGGCGACAGTACGAAAATTTCCACGTCTAAGGCTATTACCATGGTGCATCGACAGTCCACTCTCTTCCAGTCCCTCTCCGAGCTGAGAGAAGACAACGTGCCGCTCAAAGGAAATTGCCCTGAAGCTCTTGCATCCTGTCCTGATGCCTACCATCGACCAGCCCGAAACACGCACACTCAAGCACAGTGCGGGCGAACTTTCGGATCGTGAGGCGGAGCAAGACATGCCGCTGTCGGAGAGACCATGCATTCCACCTGGTCTCTTCATAACGACTGCCCCCGAGACTGCAGATTCTGCTCTCCACCAAAACATGAAGGACGCCACGGGGCGCCTGTCTGAAGCCATGTCTCTCATCAAGCGCATGGATGGATATAACAGTGACCATCTTTAGTAGTGCGGTGCCCACACCTACGAGATTCGTGCGATTGAGCAGAAGATACAGGACATAGAGAAGGAGGCTCAGGACATGATGGAAGAGTCTTTTGAATCTGCCTCGAAGCTGGCCATGCAGGTGATTGACGCCCGGAAAGTCGTGAAGAATCTGAAGGGTATGGTTGGAGTTTTAAATGCCAGGCTGAGGTTCAGAAAGGTGCCCGCGGTCGAACCAAGTCTGGGCTGGAGGCATGGCTGCTTCCGGAGGCGAAGGCCGACCTTTCCAAGCAGCAGGCCGAGACATCAAGCATGCGCAACGATTTGACGGCCCTGCGCGAGAAAGACGCTGGAATCGACGCCATCAAGTAGACCGTGCAGCGTCTCGAGACCGCAATCAACGGCATTGTGACCCACAATTCCGCCACCAGCACATCGGCCGTCGCCAACCAAGCCGATTACATCTCCCTCAGCGACACTTCTGGCAAGGATCTCGCGCACCTGCTCGATCGTTTGGTCGCTCTGGCGAATACTTTATGCTGGCACTTTACAGGTCCGACAGGGATCGTCAGGTTGAGTGCGAGGGAGAATGGGTTGCAGTAGGTACGGGTCAGCACGCCGGACAGGATTGACGATGGCGAGAGGGCTGCTGCGAAGGCTGTGAGTGGTTGGACTGGGAATCGCGGTGGTAAACGAATTGGTGCGATTTGAGCAGCTGGAACGAGTGACAGATGGGCGCTTGGGGCGAGAGACCGCCTGGACGTTGACGTTTCCGTGGGTTGACGATTGATCGACTGGTGCTACGAGCGGGCCTTGATGACAGGCGACTCTCATCGCTGGTTTTCTGCTTGGGATCCAGATTGAGCTTCGCTGATGATCTGAGCGTTCAAAGCTTGTGAATACAGCATGCGAGCGGAGCCTTGAAGTCGGCGCGGAGGTTCCATGCGAAGCTTGTGCATAGCTGCTATACACCCCAGCACTGCGTCGCTTCATCTTTGTAATAGCCAGAATGCACGCGTCTCAGCAAACCAAGCGACCCTCCCCAATCCTGTAAAGCGTCAAAAACGAGATGTGCTGATGACATCGCATCGCACTGCAGCCCCCAAACGCCGCACAAGCAAGACAATAAACCCGCAAAAGGGAACCGAACAGTGGCGTAATATGTGCAATGTGTCTTGACTCTAAGCTTTGATGTTTTCCTTGATCCATTATTCCGCGTTGTTCAGTGATCCCCAGGTGAGTCACACAAGCACATATCCAGGTTCTCCAAAATTGGCACTCGCACCTCTTCGACAAGCACACCCCTTCCAGAACGACTTGAGTAGAGGGCGCCCTTGGCCGAGCCGCGCTGGTCTTTCACGAATATATTTGTTGTATTCAGTGGATACCTCGTACTTGCAGTCCACGCCCGAAATGGACCCGACGTGGAGACATGTGAAAATGGGGCCAAGCTAAGGGCTTGGAGAGATATACTCAGCATCCCTCCCCATAGTCCTGTTCGCACGGCCTAAAAGCAGCGCTTTGACCCTGCAGTTTTGCTTCAGGCAGCAAGGACGTCAACCTGCCAGGAGGAAGTGGCAGCGCCGTTCCAACACAAGGTGTAAGAATGTGAATGCTTCAACAATCATACTCTGCATCTCGACAACCCATGAGGACTAGGGATCGTTTGTTGGGCAACAGTCTGGGTCTTCATGTCAGGTTCAACACACCACTGGGACCAAGTATTCGCCTCTAAGTGGGTCACGTCGAGAACACGGATGGACGGGGGTGTTCGTGACACTAGAGCTGAGTCGGTCTTGACTCTTGGCCGATGCTCGAACCAGATTTCTTTGGGTCGCCACCCAGTTGAATTTTGCTGAGCAGTCGTTCCCTATTGGCGAGGCCAAGACGCTCGTAGGCGGCTGTGCTCCAGGCTCCGCTGCACATTCGGAAGGGTCAAACATAACGACTGCTACAATCAACAAGCGTCCGAAATGATAGAGCTCAGACTACGGCAATGATACTCTGCTGGTGATTGCATCGCTTCACTATAACATTATCCATCTGAAGGTGACATCGTGTGAGACCACGACTGCATGGGTTCTGTCTGGGAAGACCCCGGGCTCAGCCTCGAGCGTGCTGTTGTTCAACGATTGTGGCGTCGTCCAGCTGTAGTGCCACTTACTGCCTTGCCGACCGCATATGGTTGCAGCCAAAGAGTCGTTTCTTGCTAGAAGGCTGGATTGCTAGCAGGAATTCTCTTTGGCAAGACTTGCGCCAGAGTCACAACAACTCACTAGACTGCAATATATCAACAGCTTTCTCACAAGCCGGCGACATATCGGCCTCCTTTGACCATTCGCCCACCTGCACGACAGCCGGACAAAAAAAGCCCAGCTCTACTTGCCCAAATGGGAAGAAGAGAGAAGAGAGAAATCAGCAAAAGAGAACCGACTGTAGGTCATGATTTTTGAGCGTCTGTGTTATTGCACTTGTCTTGCCTCATAGGAGTGAGGTGATCAGCTTGACTTTGTGTTTCTTCTGTATGTTTGGCTTTTTTCCTGGTTTTTTTGATCTGATTTTTTTGCTTTTGTTTTCGCTCTTGGTTTTTGCCTTTCTTTGTTTTCTCTTTTTTGTATTTTGCCTGATATTCTTCTGTGTTTTGCCCGCTCGCACATGGCACAGTTCGGGTCCCTTTAAGGGGACGCGTCCGTCGTACCTGTTCGGACCGCACAGGGGTACAGCTTTTTTTTTGCTGTGTGCCCCTGATTGGTGGAAGCTGAGCACGGAAATATAAAATATATAGCAAAGATCGTGTGGCCGGAAAGGGGCCGAGGGGCATGTGACAGTGGGGCCAAGTTTGTACTTCGCATGGATGTGTCATCGCATCACCGGACAAGTCGATTCGCGTGCGTTGTTGGGGCCGTGCTTCATGCGCTTTACCTCGTCATCCTCGTGCGGACCAATGAGTGCCGTGATGGCAGCCTGCCATGGCGAAGTGACATGCAATCGCTCCAGTCCAGAGGCGCCATTCGCAGTTTCGTGTACACACCCACGATGCATCCACGCGACGCGCGGTCGGCTGCTAAGCTTCTCAACACATCAAATTTCATCCTGGACATCGCGACAAGCCTTCGAGGACGGGTCTTGATACAGCGCCGGCGACGGCACGGTGCTTTACGCCATTTGGAACCCTCAGGAACGCGGCTGACATTGGATTGTAACGCGGCCGCAAGCTGATACTGGAGCCGGCATCCAAGACCACGAAGTGCAGCACCGTCTGCACATCGAGCGGCTCCAAGTTGGTCTTCCACTTGGCCTCTAGGACCACAGCATGGACTGTCATAAGCATATCCTTGCAGTCCCTGCAAGAACTACATATTGGAAAGGCGACGTGCATACGACTAGCTCCTCGCGGCGATTCGCTGGAAGAGGCAGCGCCGCAAGATCAGGGAAAGACCGCCAGCAGCATCTGCCATTCAGCAGCCATGGCAGGAACCGCCTTTCACGTTTGTGTTCATGCAGATTCAGGCCCAATGATAGCCGCTCGCCTTGAGCATGGTAGAGTTGAGCCAAGCCTATGCAAACGGACAGGAGATTTGAGTCCTAAGCAGGGTCTTGAAGATTCCGGTAGAAGGAGCTGGCGGTGGTGACTTTTCAGCGCTAACGCCGCCCCGCCAGCGTACGCTCTGTCTCTCCAGGTCCTTGATCTCACCGCAGAAAAGGCCGCTTCACGCCGTCTACTCCGCAGCGCTTTTGCTGGGTTGCAAGCATGCTTCATCCCTTCTTTTCCTGGCTCATCATGTGCTTTCTGAATCAGGATCCATTCTTAGCTTTGCCCAACCCACTCTGATCTACATGTCTTCAACGCATGTGACATAGGATCGTTCCTGTGGCCATAGCCCGTATACATGTAAAGTGCCTCTGCATGCCTCAGGCGATGGTGGTGGAGTCGTTTCGGAGAGGCAGAATATTTTGCATGGGCAGAAGAGGCGTGCGCCCGGGGCGGGCTTAGCAACTGCTAAAAGCTGTTCCTTCGAATATCTCACTACTGATTGCCGTCCTAGTTGATACGCGCCCATAGACATGTGACGGGACGAGAAGCGTGGATAATCTCCAGCTGCATAGGTTCTATGCCGTCCAGCTCGGGCCTCCTGGGTTTGACTCATGAACCCGCCCGCCCACACGATCTTCAAGGCTCCTCATGACTGCTTCCGTCAATCACACAATGTCTCCCCCTCCCGTCGATCCCATGCAACCTGTAGCGTCGGCCAGTAGCTTCATTCAGCTGCGTGCCGAGGCACGCGCATGTACAAAGTACCTGGCAAGTCGTTGCTCTGTCAGAACCGCTTTTCCATACATGTATTGCCGTCGGGCTGTTTCTGGAAAGAACAAGGACTGCGAGTCGACAGGCGCTAATTCAGGAACAGTGATCCGCGAAGCCTCTCACAATTGACCACCAAGGCATATAGCTGCCACTGAGCTGGGACAGATCTGCACACGATACCTGCTACGGGCTTAGTAATAGACGTAGTGCAACTTACGCCCTTGGCCGGAACGCTCAGAATCCGGCGAGCGGTCAGAAACAGGATTCTTTGCCGCTCACGGTCTCAGAAATGTTGTCCTCGCGAGAGCGAGCCTGTCCGAGCGCAGGCGAATAGTAAGGAATGGAGAAAGCGTCTCCCCTATATTGATTGCACCACATGTATTCCCGGAAGTGGACTACGTTCAGCAAGAGCACCATACTACTACTTCTTCTCAGGACCCGATCCCTTATGACTACCTACACGACCTACACGCCCGATGGATTGACTTCGGCTAGGTAAGGTAACAACGACAGATTCAAAGTCCAGATTCAACGGCTGAGGACCAGGCACAGAGCATATAAGGTATTGGGCTCTGGTTGCGCTCGAGAAGCCTTTCATTTTGGTAGGAGAAGCTTTGCACCTTCGCCATGGTCATTATGCGCTTTCTTGGCCTTCTTGCCTTAGCATGCACATTGGTGAACGCTGTCTTGCCGCCAGCACTTGACCCTTTCTACACGCCCCCACCCGGCTTTGCTGCTGAGAAACCAGGCACAATCCTCAGATTTAGGACCGTCGAAGTGGCATTTTTGTCCTTCATTCCAGACCCAGTCGAAGCATATCAACTGCTTTATCGAACCACGGCAGTCAATGGCTCCGCTATTGCAACTGTGACGACAATATTCAAGCCCACGGTCGGTGCACAGACCGACCGCTTCGTTTCATTTCATACAGCCGAAGACAGCGCTTCTAGCATTTGCGATCCTAGCTATGACTATCAGCTTGGCTCAACACCGACAGACTTTGTTACCTCAGTAGAACAGCTAGCTCTTCAGGCCTACCTGCTGGCGGGATATATTGTCTCTTCTCCCGACTATGAAGGACCAGATTCTGCGTTCGCTGCAGGCCGTCTGGAGGGGATGGCCGTTCTTGATTCGATGCGCGCAGTCAATAACTTTGCACGCAACCTGAGTCTCACGACGGACATGCCTATGGTTGTGGGATATGGCTACTCAGGAGGTGCCATTGCTACAGGATGGGCAGCGTCTCTGCAGCCAACCTACGCTCCGGAGCTCAACATTGTCGGTTGGGCAGCAGGTAAGAGGCCCTCGGCTTTTCGGAAACGTTTGCGTGCTTACGTTTCTGCTTCCAGGTGGCACACCTTCCAACCTCACCGGAACCGCTGTGTACATTGACGGGACTGTTTTTGCTGGCTTCCTACCCACCGCTCTTGATGGTCTCGCTGCGCTGAGTGCGTACGGAAACATTGTACAGCCGATCATCGACGAATATGGCACCGCAATGGCCAAAGAAGACCTGGCCTACGCGGCCGAAAATTGTGTTCAAAACGACATCGTCAAGATGGCTTATGTATCCGTTTTGAGTACCAGCTTTCAGACCATGGGGTACGAGATTTTATACTATCCACCATTCCGATACGTCCTTTACGATCGGAACACCATGGGATTGTACGCCAACGAGACTCCATCGAAGCCGGTATACATGTACCATGCCACGCAGGATGAGATCATTCCATACCAAAATGCCTCAACGACCGCTAATACCTGGTGTGCGGACGGTGCAAGTGTCAACTTCGTTACCTATGCAAGCGGCGGACATCTGACGACCGAAGTCATTGGCTTCCCGGGCGCCTTCGAATTCGTCGAGAGCGCCTTCGCTGGGACAGTACCAAGCGGATGCTCTCGCAGCACTGTGGACAACTCTACGGTCGACCCGTTGGCTCTTGGACTGGATATTGAGCCGGTGTTGGTCGAGCTGCTGAATGCGCTCGGCACGCTCGGGAAGAAGGACTCTAACCTCAAGAACGATGTGTCGCTGCTTCAGACGCCGTTGTAGACATGAATGTAGTTCCTCAGCACCATCTTCTGTAGTGCTCTTGCTCTTGAAAGCTGATAAGCCGATGTATTGTCATGCATCGCTGTCCAACAATGACATGTATCAGCGATGAGAATCGCGTCGCGACTCAAGCATGTGTTATTGCTGTTGACAAGAGCTCTCATTCGCTCTGATTTCACCGTCCGCAGACTGCTCCACTAGCCTGCGGAACGCTGAACTCGTCGCTCACCGGCCTTGCGTCTTATAACTTTCTTCAAGGCAAAGCCTGTCTGCAGCTCGGAGGCTTAGAAAAGGCCGAAGACTCCTCAGCTGCTCACTGTCACGCGACACAGCATGGAGGCAGAGCACTGTGAATGGCCCCCGCCAGTCGCAAAGAACACTACTAGGCTGCGCGGGAACCGGTGATCCTTGTCAGCCGCACGTTTGGCTGAGGCTGAGATAGCGGTGCTCGCGCGGCAAAGACGACCAGGTACACCGCACTATCAAGGCTTGCAACCAGCGCTTACACCACTTTGAGACTGTATTGATGGTTTTGGACAGTCAAGATCCTGTGATGCCAACCAGATCCAATCACAGAATGTATGGAAAACGCAACTATACATATAGGCTCGCACATGCAGATGCTTGCAAGCGAGTGAAACCTCCATTGGCACCTTGCAAGCCGCTCGTCACGAGCTTCGATCACGGGAAAGATGCTGGTGGTGAAGCGACGACTTCGCATTGCCTCCTTGATCGCCACTCCTCAACCTCACCGTAGCGAAGGTCGTACAAATCCGTCTAGACACGTGCAGCAGATACGGAGAGCCCAAGATCTCGCCGTCATGGTCGGTGGAAATCGACCTGCCGGTCGAAGAGTCGAGGATATGCGCCCTCTTGAAGCTCCGAAAGGTCAGCGTAGACCAAGTGTTGTTTTCAGGCACAATTCGTGTCCATCAAGTCTCGAAGTCCCGGACCCGTGAAGCGTGGTCTTACTCCAGACCTTCATTCAACCTTCTGCGTCTCCAAAGGCAGGAAGGACACTCACGGCTAAAGCCTGAGCACAAAACTCCGCACACTCCAATGTCCCAGATTACGGCGACGTCTAGCAAGCGAGCATAGATAACAGGGCTATATCTCCTCCGCCGCTCTGAACATCTTGACAGGAGTAAAGAGAAGAGCCAGAGACCTGCTCAGCCTCGACCCAACGCGTCAAGCGCCTGAGCTCGACTTGTGACGTTGCCCAGGGACTACTCCGAGTCCGCCCAGCATCATCAGTCAGGACTGTCTCACCCAAGACGCCATCGAGGACGCTCGGATATTGCACAAGAACCGGCAAATCCCAAAACGACGTTCGCACTTTCGAGAGCTACATCAGGTAACTGATCGTGCGCAACCTTGTACTGACTAGCGACGACGCGAAGTACAGTGCGGCATACAGTGTGCTCGCCCACGTCAGGACCCGTAGACAAAAGTTCAAGATGCATGTAGTCAAAAACAAGAATGCACTGCCGAATTTGAGCAAGGATGAGACCCAGCGATTTTGGGCGAGAAGATTATCACCATCGAAGGTCACAAGCTTGAGGAGGATGACCTCCGTGTGCAAGGAATTTAAACCGACCAAGAAGACGGAGAAGTACCAAGATGGCAGCGAAGGCGAGGTCATGGTCCTGCTGGACTCTTCGAGAGCGCTATTGTCACGAGTCCCGAGACTATCAATGGCATGCAGGGCACCGACCACTAGCTGCTGTCACATATAGCTGTGTTTTGGCACTCACACAGAACAGGCAACATGTTCCCTACAGCTCACCTGTCACGCATATCAGCAAACAAAATATCTCGAAGCGTATCTAGCGTAAGCGGTCCGTAGATCGACCCAAAAGATCCACGTTGACCACAATTCCCCGAAGACCAGCTACAGTCATGCACTTCCGATATACTCTTCCCGCCGCACTCGTGGTGCTCGTGAACCTCGTCGCCGCCGAGGGGCCAGCTTCCAACTGCACCGGTCGACCGGACAATTATGACTGCTTCTACAGGAGAGAGGATGTGCGGCGAGCTTGGGTGATCCTGCGAAGGCACACGGAACAGCATGCTAACATGATCTGGTGCAGGGGAGCGGTGTGTATGGCTCTTGTTGTTATGGCCAGTGCCAAGAGCCTCTTTGTCCGCCATAGCGGACTGTGCGAGCCTTGGGCCGCTCTGGCTAGATTGACTGATGGCGGGTTGATCTGAGCGAGAACCAATCGACGGTTGCATACGTCTTTCCAGGTCTGGCTTCACCCGGAAGAGCTAGCTGGAGGTGGTCGCTCAGGTGTGAAATTGTATTGTGGGTCCAGGAGGAAGGAAACTTGTCGTTCTAGATCCGCTTTATAGCGTCTCAAAGCGATGTCGCATGAAGGACGGCCTCCATAGCTTTGGGTTGAGATTGCGATGAGAGCAAGTCTGAAGATGGTGTTGTCAATCAGTAGTGCACAATCTATATAAGGAGCGTACTAAAGTTTACAGTGCTAGGAGGGCGGTGAGTTGTCTAAGTGATTGTTGGAAAGAGTAGAGAGGTAAGGAAGAGCTTGTGCATGCTATATTCAGGACAAGACATGATTTCAATAATTTCAAATATGCGTTTTAGGAGTTTGGTGTACCAAGTGATTACAATAACGTCGCTAGGACCCTGGGAACCAACCCCAATTCCTATGATCGGGAGATGGCGAAGAGAGAGCTCCAGCATCCCTTGATCCTGATAGGGAAGGTGTGCCGACCTTTCACCACTATCCCACATGGCCACAAAAGGCTTAGTAATCAGTCTTGTAACCGGGCTGATTACGATATCCGCGAGATCACGTGACGCCAAGCCTGCGGCTGATCAGTTCAAAAGCAGTAGACGCGTCTGAAACTACACGCGTCGGATTGTAACGCGATATTGGCGCGGTATCAGCACTAAGCTATATGCGGAGTAGCGAGCATGAATCATGTCCGCCAAGCCAGTCTTGCTGAAGGTCCTTATTTACCTATCTTCCCGACCCTGGCCTCGCTCCGTACCCGCCGATATGGAGAAAAGGTATATTTGTTCAAGGCAGTGGCACCGCTGTGTTAACATAATCGATCGCTAGAATCTGTTCAGGGAAAGCCCCTGTGCTGGAAATGTGTGGAGACACTGGGTATCTATTACAGGCAGTCTTCATGTGCGTGCCAAGCACACCAGCCGGCGGTACAGTATTGAGACTGACACCGCCGGGCTGTATACTGTGCTAGTGTGCTTCTTCCAAAACTGATTTCCGCCTTCATCCGGGCTTGACGGACCAATACTGGGATGCCAGACGGATACGAGTAATATGAATCTTGCTTCTGGGCATTCGATAGCACTGGTCGGTGCATCTCGGTGTGGCTCAAGTCAGAACACGAAGGCTGTGCCTTTGCGCCCCGATCCGGATGCATCGCCTACGACCGTATCTCGTCGTCATATAAGCTCACAATCCTGTCCTCGGTGTTTGAAGATTCTGTTTATTCTCGAGCAAGTCAAAAGATCGACAATCCTTTGCAAAGGCGTTCCAACTGGGCGAGGCACAAGAACGAAGCTTCCAAACACTATAACACATTCCTTTTTCAGCGCATGACAAACCGCTCAATACCCTCGAACGCAGCGCAGAAAATGACGAGGTTCCTCCTGCCGCTCGCCGTCCTTGCCGGCCACACCGCCGCCCTCGTTCTCAACATCAACCAAGGCACAGGTTGCTTCAACATCGGAAAGGGACTGGGATCGAAGTGGTTCTCGCCAGACCATGACGAGCAGTGGGACTCAGGTTGTTTCAGTATCAAGGAGGATAATGGACGTGTCATGACCTTCACTACGATGAAGCTCCAACGGCCAAGCGATACGTTCTCGTGCATCGGGGAAGTGTGGAGCAATTACAATTGCAGGGGCAACCGGAATGGCTTCATCGACGGAAACGACAGCGATTTCTGCCAATACGTGGACGAGCCCATTCATAGCTACAAGATCTCGTGCAGATCTTGAAAGGGGATGAGGCATGGGAATGGCAGCGGGCAGACGCTCGTGGGGAGATTAGCAGTGGCAGATGACAGATGCATTCACGACCGGCACCCGGGACAATTTTGGTATATTTGCACCATTCGATCTCCGGTTCCCTGTCGTATGTTCCTGGTGGGAGATAGTAATTAGCAGCAAGACGAAACCTCTACTCTTTGTACACAGCAGTGATCGGCAAGGGCAACAGATGCAACAAGTCACGTCGCACCAATTGATGAGGCCCATTGGTAGCCTGGGCTCCACTTCTATTCCAGCGCGGATGTGATGGGCGACCGAAGTTTGTCTTGAGTTTGTGACTGGCGCACGGGCGGTTATTCGGCATCTTCTTGGCGCACCCTGAAAAATAAACGCCCCTAGCTCCTTTTGTCTACGCGTTGAAGCTATTTTGCAGCGACTTAGAGTGGCTTGAGATATTTCGATTGCATGTTGAAAAATCGCAAAAAAGTGATGATCAGGAGAGATAGGGTCAGAGTTGCAGAGAAACCCGCTACGAATTGATTAGGTGAAAGCTCGAGCGGCGACGCCGGATAAGTACCTCCGTACCACCTCCGAATCCACGAGATTTCCTCCTGGGCAACATGCTGCGGCTGAGGTTCAATAGTTATCCCATGGTTGGCGATAGTCGTATGCGGCAGAGCATGCTGCCATTGCGCTCGCGCGCAGTGAGCAGACCGGTCAGCTCGTTCACAACAGTGACGCGCCGATGGGCGGCCTCAGCCTTCGCTAGCTCTCAGCCCCAGTGCTATTCGAGGATCACCTAGGCAAGACTCCCAGACAAGGTAGGCATTCGATGGCGTACAAGTGTGCTCGCTGGAGAATACCGAGACGCGGTAGACCTGACGCGACGAGCTGTCACCGACTTAACCACAGCAGTACGCAGTCGACCATTGCTCTTCTGCACAATAGCGATACAGCGAACGCACGCAAATTCAATCTTCACAAAGCTCAGTGCTCCCAGCTTTGTCAATACGGAAGCCTGCTCATGTCAAAATGACTTCTCCCATAGATTTTGCAGATGCCCATCGTCGATCTGTAGCCCAGCAGGTCGGAGAGCATTCGTACAGACTACCCAAGAAGCTGATTGTATGCTGCGATGGCACATGGATGGACAGCGACAACAGCGTGCAGAACCCTTCGAATGTCACCAGGATTGCTCGGTCTGGCCCCCTTAGCTGATTTGAATCCATAACACTCCACATTAACGCTTGTTGCAGAGCAATCAAATCCGAAGATGAACACCATCACCCGCAGATTGTCTACTATCAGAATGGTGTAGGCACCGGTATTGGCCTCTACAACCATCTTGTCGGTACGCATATGGACTAATAGCTCGCGAAGCAGATGGAAAGTATCTTCTAAGCCCTCGCTGACTTGCGTTTGACATCTGTAGGTGGCGGGACAGGTCTTGGGCTAGCCGAGAACATTCGAGAGGCATACGCTTTCCTGGCTAGCAACTATTCAGAGCATCAGCGAGGTGTACCGCCTGATTCCATATTCCTTCTTGGATTCTCACGCGGAGCCTTCACGGCTAGAAGTCTCGGCGGCTTCATGTGTGCGATGGGCATTCTGAAGAAGAAGGCAATGCCTCACTTTTTGCAAGTTTTCGAGGACTGGGAGCACGCGGGAGATCCGCGTTACGGTCAGCACGAGAAGCTCCTCCGCAATGATAATTCTGCTGACCGCCATCACCAGAACCATCTTTCTTCAAAGCCTACCTTGCCCATCATCCCGATGTTGACTTTGACCTCGATGAGGAGTTCTTGAGATTGGCAAAAAGCAAGAAAGCAGAGGAGAGGGACAAGTACTTGCATTGTTACTTCAAGAAGCTGCTTGCACTTGACCTCACTCAAGAAGTGGACATCAAATGCATCGGTGGGTCCAGAACGTCGATATATTGGGATATTCTCCAACTAATGATATCAAAGGCGTTTGGGACACGGTCGGATCGTTGGGCATTCCAGTGAACCCTCTTCTGCAACGCATCTTCAATTTACCGTCATTCTTCCGCACCTACAGCTGGTTTGACACAAGACTCGACTCCCACATCAAGAATGGCTTCCATGCTTTGGCACTCGACGAAAAACGCTTCCCATATTCTCCAGCCGTATGGGAGCGTAAGGATGACTGCCGGACGAACCTGGAGCAGGTCTGGTTTCCAGGAGCCCATTCGAATGTTGGTGGTTCATACGACGACTCAGGCATGGCTAATATAACCCTGGTTTGGATGATGGACCGTATGTCCGGCAATATGCTCGAAGGGGAGGAACGTGCCAACTTTCAGCACCATGACTGGATTCATTTCGATGAAGAGTATACCAACTGGTGGTATGACTGCGAATTGGACTGGTATGAGAAGCATAAAGAAGGCCAATACAAGGGCTGGGCTCGCGGAAAGGTTTATGACTCTAACACGTTCCCACAATCGCTTGCGGGCACTCGGTGCCGTGAACCCGGCCGCTATTTCAGGACAATCTACGAGTCTGGTCGGACTGATTTCAGCAAGCCGCTCGATAACACAAACGAGGCGATCCATTCTTCAGTCCGTGCGAGAATCGACATGGCAGGCCGCGGCGTAGAGACAGACTGGAACCAAGTGCTCGGCTTCGGCGGCTTCAACGTCGTGCCTCTGCTCGAGCATGTATTGCGCATCATCACTCGCCGTAAACCCGTCATATACCAACCACAACGCAAAGGCGGTCCTCTGGACGGCTGGAGCTTAAAGGACGGCCACGAGACTCATCGTGGTCCGAATTATGACATCGACATGAGTCCGGACGGCCTCAAGGAGGTCCAGTGGATTTGGGATGGCGACGACAAGAACCCGAAGCGGACAATGCGAGAAGCGAAGCTGGGCAAGTATGAGAAGCTATTGCTGCAGAAAGACGAGACGCTGGCAGAGAAGGTGGAGTTCACCAATAATGGCTGGCACTGGTTTAAAGAGCCGGCGGCCATCCCGCCAAGGCATGGGAGGACGTTTTGAGTAATCGTGTTGCTTCGCTCACTGCGCTTGACTTGGTAGCGAGTACCAAGCCAAGCTTGGTGTTGGCCGGCTCAATACAAATCACTGGCTCAATACAAATCAACCTTCTTTCACACGCCTTTACAACGCGTTTTTCCGTGCACTTTGCCATGTCTTACCATGATATGGAAGAGAAGATCCAGCTTGCCATTGATCATTATTAGGAGCTGGTTGAATTTGGCTGTGTTCACCTGCGTTCACTCTAATATCTAATTTGCATATACAGGATGGCCATTCTATTGCAGTTTCGGCATGTCTGCTCTGTGGATCTTTCGGCGTCGATTGTGGGATCGGTGAGATGTGCAGATCCGCATTGTGCTTCGTGTAATACAGCGATCAGGAGCGGCACCGCCGTCTTGACACCAATCCACAGTGGCGAACCGACTATCAATGCTTGTCTTGCTGTTCGGTAGCGGCTGTCGGCAACTCGACGCGGCGGAAGACTGGAAAAGTTGCGACGGTCCTAACTTTCCTGAATGGCCATGCACCCCTCGATCGTGCCCGCGCAGACGAGCAACTCGTCATACATGACGCCGTGCATGGCATGCATTGCATCTTTTTCATATACCATACAGTGAAGTGTTGCAAGCAAATTGACCTTCGACATGGCATCCATCGAAGATCTCGTCGTATACACCTTGCCCCGAGACCAGTTGGAGAGTAGAAGGCTAAACCAGCAGCATGAAGTCTACAAGCTGGCTTTGGGATATATCTTGCATCCCACCCTCGCAGCCTCTATGCCGCAAAATGCACACATCGCAGACGTCGCAACAGGAACAGGTGTCTGGCTTTTAGACCTCGCCTCCTCCCTCTCTAACACCTACACCTTCACCGGTCTGGACCTCTCCGATGCCCAATTCCCCGAAACAAAATCCGAAAACATCTCCTTCAAGACCCTGAACATCCTAGAATCACCGCCAGCGGAGTTTCAAAGCAAGTTCGACCTCATCAACCTGCGTCTCCTCATCTGCGGCCTCACAAAACAGGACTGGAAAATCGCAGCACGCAACCTCCTCCTCCTTTTGAAACCAGGCGGCTGGCTTCAATGGGTCGAAGGCGATTTCTCGCACATGGACGTGCTGCAAAGCAAACCCGCAATCTCGATCAAAGCCTTGAAGAAGGTATTCCACTACGTCATCGACGAGCACCAGAAGCAAGGCAAGATGGGCTACGACGATGTCAGGAGCTTGCTCTCACTTGTGCAAGGATGCGGGTATGTGGATTGCATGGAGGATATTGTGAGTTCTGACAGGGTGCCGGAAGGCAGGGCGGAGGGCTCGGTGATTGGTTCCGGGGCGATCTGTTCGCTGGCGAGGAATATGGCGAAGCGGGGCGAGAGTCGGGTCGGTGAGATCGAGGAGCTGTGTAACGCTGCTGAGAGTGAGACTAAGGAGGGCGCGTACTGGCGGTGGAATATTCATACGATAATTGCTAGGAAGCCATTGCAGGATTAGGTTGGCATCAATGAACCCCAGAGGGTGTGGTGCAGCTCTCTAATTGTACGAGCGAATGCGGATTGACTTTTGATAGATGCCGCCGGCGTGCCGAGGTGCAGTGCTGTGTTGAAAAGAAAACAACGATTGCGCCTATGCGAAGGAGTCACTTGGGCTCCAATGCCACAGAAAGCTCACGTGCAGGCATACATAGGTTGCCTGCAAGGCTGAACGATACGTGTGTATTGCGCATTGGCATTACCATCTAGGATACATTTCTGCTTCGATACAGGACGAGTCACTCTTCGTCTCTTCAATTCACCATGCCGAACGCTGCACTCGCCATGCAGATAATTAGGTATGCAAATATCGACAAGCCTCGATCTAAGTACTCTTAATGACCTTGGGCACCGGCGGCGGCGACAGCTCAGTACCAAATACTCTATCCCAGAACCTGCTTGTGACGCCAAAGCCATTCTCGTAGTCCATGAAATGATGCTGAAGATGATACTTCTTCAGCCCTCTGTAGTACGATGGCAGGTTCCTATGATGCAAGAAGTAGTGCGTCATGTCGTACATCACATAGCCAAAGATACCACCACAGTACGCGGCGACGGCTCCATGCCAGTCCCAGAAGATGACAGAATGCGCAAAAGGCCAGAACGGCGTAGCGAGCAACAGGAATAAAGTCGGGGGCATGACGAGACGAAGGCGATCCATTGGCAAGTAGTGGTGGATGCCGTGCAGAAGGAAGTGCAGAGTGATGGAGACTCGGTTGTCAGGCAGCCAGTCGTCGATATGGAATAGGAAGCGGTGCAGGCCGTATTCGACGATCGTCCAGAAACAAACACCAAAGATCCAGTAGCCGATAAGAGGAAGTGGACTGAGGACCTGGCCAGCAACGAACGTGCCAATTGCGACGCACGGTAGCCAGATAGTGGGGACGACCCACCACGGCGTCCTCGAGAGAGGTTCGAGGAAATTGCCAAAGAGCGGAGCGGACTCGCCGCCTTTGTAATGCCTTGGTCGGTGCACCTGCTCCAGGTAGAACTTCTTGCTGAAACCGCTGTACCACAGCTGCATCAGCAGTGGCTTGTTCAGATCCAGAAATTTGTGCCGTTTGAAATCCGACGAAGCATCGGTCTCTCTATTCAAGTCTTCCTCTGAACTCATGCCGGTCGCCTCGTACACCGCTTTGCTTTCGTTCTCAGCCTCTTTGCCAGCCATGTGCGCTTTACTTCTTGCCTTGACATCATTTGCCGCCGCACTGTCCACCTTCTCTAGCTCCTTCAAGCCTGTGCCCGTGGGCTCCATAGGGAGGACATCGAATGTCTTGTCTGTGCCCTTCACCGCTTCCAGCACCTTCTCTGTCGCCATGAAGCCAACAAGGTGCTCGTCTAGCATGTCCCACGCCGCTTCGCTGTGCGCATGGCAGATCTCGTCCTCCATCGCTTCCCTGACATCTTGGCCAGCATACTGCAGGATCAACTCGGGTCCACCGGGATGCGACTCCAGAAACTCGGTGATATCATAGACCTTGGTGCCAACAGTGACAAAACAGCTCTTCTCTGTGTTGTGCGCTGCGACGTCCGCCTGCGGGAACGTTGGGAGCGTCCGTCCAGGCATCCTGAGTTTGTTGCGCAGAATCACCCAATGGCCCCTGTAAGAATGCTGCACTCAATTATCTGCCACCTACGTGTGCCGCGAGAGTGGGTTGGAGAGAGAAGAACTGTCATGCAGCTTGCAGCGACAATGGGCGAAGGTCACGGCGATGTCGCGTCTCGAGATTCCCCGTGATCATGTCGTTAGTAGAAGTGTCGAGAGTGGCGAGACTGCTCAACGCCGCAGGGTCCACGCGTCCGTGCCGAAGAGATCTGTATCCGCTCTTGCCCTTTTCCCCATTGTCACCATCACGTGACTGTCATTTCATTCTTTCACTCCACAATTTGGACTGAGACTCATGTCCATCTGGACCGTCGCAAACGTTGGACAGGAATAACACAACCCTCCAAACGTTGGACAGGAACAACACAACCCTCTCTCCAGGCTCGTAATCGGAAGCTCCAGCCGGGATCGATGCCGAGGTCTTTGCAGAATTCCGTCAGCGCATTACCTTTGATGTCTCGCTCCTCGTCAGATACTACAGTGCACACGTAACCGTAGGGACTGTTGCACCGATATACCCGAACACGCACGAGGGCACGAGCCTTCATCCCAAATTGGGTCCGCTCATGGGCGCACCCGCTCGATCTGAGCGTCATCAACCCCCAGGTTCAGCCTCGTGAATTCAGCTGAAACGAACCAGCATGGATGTCGCTCATGCTTTCCAGCTTCTCGTGAGCACTTCTTACTTCTAAAACTCTGACATATGCAGCATGAATCCGCTTTGGTTCGCCCTAATGGCTGCCGCCCCACTACCCGCAGCCACGTCGCCATATGCTGCATACAATGGCAATCTCGCGTTTCAGATGGTGGATAGCTCAATTGCCAGGGGTCAAGGCTTGTATGGCAGCTCTGCATCAACAAGCTGGATCGAAGTGGGCATCTTTCAGCAAGCATTGCGAGGTTGCATAGCGGCCACGAATAGTCCCGGCCAACGACAGACATGGGAGCGCTATCTGGATCAGAGTCTGAGAAGTCTTTCGGCTCTGCTGTCGAATGACACCACGGATGTTGGACTTCCGCTTGACAGGCTCTCAATAGGCTCAAGTTACTTGTACGAGACTCTGGCCGGCCACGATGGATCCGAACAGGACATTGCAGCCTTGCGGCAATCCGTGCGGGCACAGCCACTGAATGCAAATGGAGGCCTTTGGTATTATGATAATTTCAAAGACTTGAGCTACTATCGTAATCTCTCATATCTCGACGGCATGTTCTCATACGCGCCCTTCGCCGTTCTATCAGGACTCTACGATGAGCAGATCACCGACGATGATCCGATTGGTTCAGGAGCAGTGCTCAACCAACTGGAGATTTTACGGAACATTACTCTACAGCCATCCGGCCTCCTTGTACACGGCTACGACGCAAGCAAAGCACACAACTGGTCCGACTCCGTCACAGGTGCCAGCCCGAACGTCTGGGCCCGCTCGCTTGCTTGGTACACCGTTGGCACAGTCAATGTACTGGACATCCTGCAATCAGCACTGTACTGCAACTCAACGACGCTCGAGGATCCATATAAGCAGATCAAGCACCTTTTCAATCTGATCATCGAGCCGCAGATAGGCGCGGCCGAAAACAGCTCCGAGATCAACGGCACGTACGGTGTGTGGCAAGTCGTCGACCATCCCCGCCAGAATGGAAACTTCATCGAAGCGAGCGCGAGCGCTATGACAGTATACTCACTGCTGCACGCTGTCCGCCTTGGTCTGATCCAGGATTCGCATCTGCAGGCTCGCGCGGTGAGAGCAGCGACGGGCGTGTGGCAGACTGTGGTGGAGCGCTTTCTCAGCAACTCAAGCAATGGCACGTTGAGCCTGAGCGGCACAAGCTCGGTTGCGAGTTTGGCCGGGGAAGACGTTGGATACAAGGTCAGTTCGTCTCTTCGGCGTACTAGATGGTCCGCGCTGGCTGACTCGGGGGCAGTACTACGTTACGCGACCAACGGTGAACAACAGTTTGATTGGTACAAGTGCCTTTGTACTTGCCAGCTTGGAGATAGACCACCTGCAACTGGACCGATGGGCCCTATAATAGAGCTGTTGCCGCAAGTGGCCATCATTGATGTCAACAGATGCATGGTTCGCTCAACACGCTCACCTTCCCAGCCTCAATAACCTCAATAGGATTCAGTTCTGATCCACCACACATCCGGCCTCCAAAACCTTTTTCGAATGTTTGTATGGCGCTTCACACGAAGTGTTAGACTTCTACATTTGGTAGGCAACTTCTCCAATTCTGTCCATTGCTCAATTATCGCAGAAAAGCCGTACATGATCTATGCAATACTGAGAGCCCGGCTAAATCATGCAAGGCCAAGCTATATGTCGCCCGAGCATTAGATCTCTTCGATCACCAAGCCCGCTGTCACCAGCTTAGAAGAAAGCCGGCAAAGCAACGGCACCAGCACCCGCAACCCAGACCGGAAAGCTGATAGGAGCATCAGTCGCAGCAGCAGCGCTAGAAGTCGAAGAATGGCTGCTCGTTGAAGACCCAGATGCACTCGAAGAGTGGCTACTAGCACCCGTCGAAATCCCACTAGTCGTAACAGCGCCACCAGCTGCACCGGTTGAGGAGCCTGTGTGGCTGGACGACGAAGCAGTGCTGGTGATGGTCGAGGTAGTCGGGTGCGTCGAGGAGCCAGAGCCGACTATACCGGTCGAGGTGGTGGTGAGAGTGGTCGAGCCGCTATGGCTGGTAGACGATGAGGAGCTGAAGGCGCCGGCGATCGAGCTGCTGCCAATGCTGGTGTTAGAGTGGCTGCTTGAAGATGTCGATTGAGCGGCGGCGACGGCCAGGAGGGCCGCGAAGGTGGTGAAGACGCGCATTACTGATGTAGCTTTGAGATGTTTGTTGTCGTGTGATGAAGACGCGACTTAGGCTAGGCTGGTCGAGTGGTGCGAAGAACAGGAAGCTTCGACTGCGCCTAGAGGTGCTTATGACCGCAACTCAGGGCTCCAGTCTGGGTTGTGTCCGGGGTGCTCTGGCGTCGACGACATACGCTCTGGCGACGAAGTCATCGAAAGTGACGCTCTGGGATACTTGATTCGACAAATCTCAATGCTCATCGCTGCCGTGATGTGCAGCCATGGAGGGCACTGTGCTTGACGAGAGCTGGAGTCCGTCGTAACTTTAAGCGTTGCATGCTTGACGACCCTAGGCTGTGGTTGGTCAGCGCACGTGCCAAATGAAGAACAGTTCCGCGCTATGGCCTGTAGAGGCAATCTTCGAATGAACGACAGTCAAAACAAGCAAAATACACATGGCATCGAGGCTTGACATAATCGGGCGTCGCGAGCCGAGTCGTAGAGATGGCTCGCCGTTGGGTGCTCGCTGAGATTTCCGGATGACTGGGCGCGGACAATTTGAGTTCAAGTCCTCATGGCGATTGAGCACTCGTGCGCGCATCACGCAATGGCAGTGGCTATGTTGCACGAGATCTGGACGACAGACTCGGTAGCGTAGAGTTTTGGAAGTCCGAAGAGCGATGAGAGGTCCAGCGGCAAGCAGAAGGAAGAGGACCGTGTCCGCATCGACCAGTTTGTATCTGACGTCGTTTGTCCCAGCCTACACGGCCCGTCGAACCCGCAATGCTGAGTTACGATTCGAAACCTCGAGAATTGAGAAGACGTGTCCTCAGCCGACTTGGCGTTGAGCGAGGCGGCAATCAGGCTGCACTCACGAGGCATTACCCGATGGCGGGAAATGGCATTGCTAATAAAACAAGGAACCGAGAGACGAGAATCTCAGCAAAGCGCCACAACAGTCCAGCATGCGGACACCTTGATTGTCGCATCCATTGCGTTGCAACGCAAGCGTAGCGGAAAGAGCTGTCGGTGGCCCTTACTTTATCTAACCTTCCCAGGACTGCTGCGCAGTGGATTCCGCAAAGTGTTACACCGGTACTGCTCGGCGCAACTTCCGCAAGCATTGCCGCGAACACACACCATGCTGACTGCGTGCCCTGTCTGGTGGTGGAAGAAAAGCGCCGTTCGCGGGACGACACAACGGTGGATTGTCTTGAAGCCTCCAGAAACTTCTTCATCAATCCATGGAAGACCGCCGCCGACAAGAGATTTGCCAGATGTCGTCCATAGTTCGAAAGCGGCCAGCGTCTCCGTGGCTTCCATTTCTGAAATGTGAGCAAAGATGCAACTGCATTAGCCCATTTCTTGGCATTGCGACTTGTCAGTACGCACTTCACCCAGCAGACCAGTGAACTGAGGCACAACGTTGGGGAATGGACCACAGCTCATGACCGGACCATGTTGAGAGGTACCAATGCTTCAGCTTGGGCTCCAATGCATCCCGGACCATGCATGCGCGCAGTGCTTTAGCAGTCAGAGTCAGCTACATAGCGAAAAGCTATCCTCCATCTACTGCGTCGCCCAAATGCGACATGCCCCAGGAAGTGAGTGTTGAGGTCTCTGATCTATAGATCGTCCTCCAGGAACTTGTAAGCGAACTTGAAGTCCGCTTTTCTCCTGTTCATCCTGCAGAAGCACAAATTGTCAGTCCTCAGATGACGTATCTCCACGACATTTTGGGTGAGTACTCACCATGTGCTTTCATAGTCAAAGAACCGGTATGTACCCTGTTCGAACTCTTCTGTGATATTCTTCGGCTCCTCGTGCCTCTGGAACCACGTCTGATACTGCTTATGAAATCTCCAACTCTGGCTCTTCAATGCCTTGGCCGCCTGGTACTGCTGGTACGTTCCCTGCCGATAGTAGAAAGCGTAGAACAGACTGTCAGTGTCGATCCTGGAGTAGAGTCGTGGGTCGTCGAAGATGCCTAGTGGCTCTTGCGGATAGTGTGCGGGCGTGTAGGCGTATGGATTTTGTGGACGATAGTGATTCGGCTTCTCTGCATCTTGTGGCGTGGGAGCCGAAATTCGGGAGGCGGTGAGCATGGGTATATCGAACGGATGGTCCGAGGACGCGCGCTTCTTGGTTTCTTCGAAAGAGTCAAGCAGGTCGGTGAGTGATGATGGAAGGTGGTAGATCGACTCCTCCTCTTCTTCCTCTTCCGCTTCCGCAGTCTGGCCGTTTGATAAGGCAATACCAGCGACGCCAGAATCCGGCGACGGAGGCTGTGGTGCTTTGAGGTGACTCTGATCGCCCTGCCGCGATGGTTGTGCTTGCGTAGCTTGCGGTGACGGCTTCACAGATGAGGCTCTTGATGTTGATGACTGTGGCTCCTCCTTCGGCGCAGGTGTCGGCTGCTTCGACGGCTGTTCTGCGGATCTGACAGCTTGTGTCGCCTGTAGTTGCTCCACTGGCTGCAAATTTACTGCCGTCGGCGACGGACTTGCTGCTGGCTTCGCTGCGCCGGGTGGCGGTGGCAGAGGCGCAATGCCCACACCATTCTTGTCGCTCGCTGCAGCCGCAGCTGCAGCCGAAGCATACTTCAGGGGCTGTCCCGTTGGTATCGTTGGTAACGGCGCCGGCTTCATCTCGGTTTGCTGAGCTTTGCCATTGACAGTGCTCGGTAAACTTGAATGTAGTGTCGATAATGCAGGCAACGGTGTCTTGTTCTGCTGCGTACTAGGCCGTCGAGCACCGGTACCTTCTGCCACCGATTTCGACTTGCCCTTATCTGGCTGGCTGTTCGTTCGAGGAATGGGATCTGTATCTGGCGGCTCGTCCTGTACACTCTGTGCGTCCTGACTAGAGACCTTGTCGATGTCGTTGTTGAGACCGTAGAAGTCCTCCTCTTCCTCCAAATTGAATTCGTCGTATATGGAGTCGTCCTCGAAGAAGTTCGGATCGCTATTAGACTCAATGTAATACTTGATGTCGTCCTCCTTGGCCTTCACTTCCTCTGTCTTGACACTGCCATTCTCCAGAGACCGTAGCAGGATCTCTAGTTTTCCCGAATGCCACTTGTGTCGTTCCACTACGCGCTCCAACTCTGCTAGCCGTTCCGCCTTGCCACCATCGCTCTTCTTCTTCTTGAGTGTCGCCTGGATGCCTTCCGCCTCTGCCTCCAGCGCTTCGATCTGGAGGCCCAACTCATCGACCATACTCGATAAGAACTCGCAGACCTCCATTTTCTCCACTTCTTTCGGATCCAGTTTCTGCGCCGCGCTCAGGCCCTCTTTACTGAATGCCTTGGTCTTCATCTCCTTCTCCACTGCCTTGAACATCTCCATACGCTATCACACGGTCAGCACGAATTGCCGCAAGGTTTCGCACCTCCTCATTGCGGACTCACCGACTCGATCAGCTTGCGCTGGTCAAGCAGCGGCTTCTTGTCCTTGATATCATTCTGGCTTGCCCAGCCCTTGACCTTGTCTCGCGACCGCTGCAGCTTCTTGATTGTGCGTTTGAGATCGTCTTCCGCCTTGTTCTTTTGTGCGACATTGTTCGCGTTCAGCAGCTTGTCGTGGATCCCGTCGAAGTCGTCGATGCCTTGCTTGATCACTTTAATCTCGCCTGTCGCATATGGGTTAGCATGTGCTTTCTCGTGGCCTCACGTGCTCATCGCATGACTCTGGAGTATCTCGACATACGATCGAGCTCTGCCTGCAGTTTTCGCGCGGCCATGACGGAGTTACACGGTGTTTCTTAGGCGGCGGTGTGCCTTGAGCAGCCTCGTGTGGGGGCGGCGCTGCGCTCGTAGGGCCGCAATTGGCTCGATTCGTCCAGGGGGGGGGGATATGGCAGGCTTGTGACAGTGTAATGATGTCGCATGTGAACACAAGTCCGAAGTGGATTGAGAATGCATGAAAGGTGGTCGCTGCGCGTTTGCTCCTGGGTTGACAATGCTGGCTTGGATCTACGTCTGGGGTGGATACCGCTAGCCGAAGCCTAAACCTCCGCGTCTCGAAGTTGAAGTGGCTCTGGTGGCGTCACAAATATTTCGCCATTTGTGCACTCAAGCAAAAGTCACCAAATAGAGGGCATCGCGATCAATTGCTGATCAATCCAGGCCATCGTGGTGCGGGCATATGGAGCCAGCACAGCAGTAGTCAGCCTCGTCGCTCATCCCGCGCACCACAGCCTCAGTCTGGTCCCCAGGTCGCCTTACAATTTTGCAAGGGCGCACAAATCCAAAGTCACGAGACCATGAAGAGCATGTCGAGAAAGCTAGTCTTGAGCACAATAGCAGCAACTAACACTCTCGCAGCCGTGGTCCAACGCGTCAAGTCTGCTTCCGTGACAGTAGATGGTAAACTCATTTCACAGATAGCCAAGGGCCTCCTGGTCTTCGCAGCCATCGACAAGAATGACACGCCCAAAGAAGTGGAGTCTATGGCTTCCAAAGTGCTCAAGGTCAAATTTTGGGAAGCCGACGACGGGACCAAATGGAAGAAGAATGTCCAGGAGATCGAGGGTGAATTGCTTTGTGTGAGCCAGTTCACACTACTGGCTTCGACGAAGAAAGGCAACAAGCCTTCCTTCCACAATTCTGCCTCACCGGTCAGAGGCAAGGAATTGTACGATCAATTTATGAAGAAAGTCAGGACTGAGTATCGGGAGGAAAGAGTCAAGGACGGCGTCTTCCAGGCCACGATGGATGTAGCGCTCGTGAACGATGGACCGGTAGGTTTGGACTACCGTTCCATAGACGAGGCGGTATATGCGAACCAGCGCTGCGGACAGTCGTCCTCTGGTGTCATTTGTACTGACTGTAGGTAGGTCACGATCGAGATTGAAACGAGCCCGACGGAAATGAAGAACCCTACTGGCTCTGCTGGCTCAGGTGATAAGCCCGAGGAGAACGATACACTTAAAGGACATGTGCATAAGACGTTCGAAATGCCAGCTTCGCTACTGGAGTGATCTTTGACAGGGCGCACAGCAACGTTGCCTCTGGATTTGCATGGCGAGCCCCATAGCATCCTGGAACGGACTGGCTGTATGGAGTAGCTGTGCCCGAGCTTTTGAGCGGAAAACGTTTGGGCTCAGTCATATGGGCTCCCTCGTTCAGCACGAACAAAGTCAGCTCTGCATATCCGTGTGGGTCCACGCCACGCACTCTAGACTGCGGACCTATTCTGCTCCACACATCCCCTCTTTACAGCTAAGAGTGAGTCGCAGCCTTCTACGGATTCATCAGCAACATGGATTTGCTCAGCAATGCTCGGTCTCCCAAATGGTGTCTTCATGGGTTGCGCTCTCGTGGCGACAAGACACTCGGCTTGATCCTGCAGGGTTGGTCCAGCTCGGCTGCGAACTTGGTCTACCAGCTCCAACGTGATCCCTACAACTGGCATTCATCCACTAGCATCTACGCTCTGCAGAGGCTTGCACTTCTACACACCCCGTCTGAGCCTCCAGATCCTCCTGCAGACGGAGTGTCGTTCTGTTCCAGGACTCCGCGACGACATCTAACAAAGGGTCTTGAGCACCCACCTCGACCTCATGTGGCTCGAAGACATTCGCTATCACAATCAAATGACAAGGGCTTGTCGACTCATGTGCAATGAATCGCACAAACTATGATGGGCCTGCAATGAGTTTTGGTTGACGTCAACCACGACGGTCACATCGTTTGATACGGCATTCCACGGCCGAAGACCCCTTCTCGCCTTCTCGTGCTACTCGCTTCCAGGCTTGTCAGTTGGATCAAAATTCTGCGTCTGTGGCTGCCGAATAGGAAAGGTTGTGCTTATATCTTTGCCTCTGGGATTCTCATGGATGATCAATCTCGCGGCCTACGTCACGATAGCTGACGAGGAGCTTCACAACGCGGTCATCCAATAGCATGGACACGGCGAAGTCTTGATACAGCGTTTGAGCAATGTTCCAGAGGCGGCAGGATTCGAGTACGGGGCAGCGAGCGTAGGCCTGTTGTCGAGGCGATGCGTGGATTGAATGATAACAAGACTTGGCACGGGACGGCGGAGCAGAGGGTGGTCGTATGGCTTCGCAGTGGTGGGGTTGTCAGCTAGCAAGTGCTCCGGACTGCAGTCCACTCAAAAGGCATCTCGGGCGCAAATGGTACCAAATACATCAGATCATCCACAATGGCTCCCCCAGGGCCTTATTGGCGTCATACCGTCCCTCCACTGTTACCACTACATCTGCGTGTTTCCTGACGCCAGCAGCAGGTTGTACCGTGTACGCGAAGCGGGAGGTCCCGAACAGCTTACAGCTCAAGCGCGTTTGTAGTCGCGTCTCTTTGTCCCAGCCTCGCGTCCTTCAAACATCCACCATCGCATACTCGGAGTCACATATTTTCTCTTCCATACATCTCAAACATCGCATCTCACATACATATACATACAACACGCATCACAATGGCCATCTCCAGGAAGCGCAAGCATGCTGTTGCCGAGGAAGAACAGCCGAGAAAACAAACCACAAGGGCCAGTACACAACGGAATATCAAGACCTTCGCGTCTGTCGAAAAGAAAGATGCTGAAGTGAAGACGAGTGGAAAGAAAGGAAAGATCATCCACACGCGCGAGCCGACGTCGCCAGCTGTCACTCTTTCGAAGCCAACGCCTGCAAAGTCGGAAAAGAAGCGGAAGCGCAGTCTTGACTCCGTGGCTGAAGAAGACGAGCATGAGGTCGACGCCGTGTCGAAGCCGCATGAACTCATTTTCAAGCAGGTCGCCAGGAAAGAAGAGCAGTCAGACACACCGCGTGCGAAACGAGTTAGGCAAGCATTGCCTCCCTCGCCAAAGGAAACGCCCAGCAAAGGCGCTGCGGCTTTATTCAACAACTTGAAGCTGGATTCTTCTGCCATCCCATTCGCTCTTGGCAGGCAACAAATCGCCTACGACACACCACCAGAGACGCCAGAAGCTGAAAAGGTCGCGCAAGACGTGTCGCTTCCAGACGAGGTTCAAGAGCTTTGCCAGTTGCATGCTGCCTTTCTGACAGCATTGTCTCTGTACTATGCGCATAATGGTACTTCTTCGCCTGTTGAAGTCGGCGCTCTCCTGCCACAGATCACGAAAGTCTGGAAGAAGCGCTCTGTAACAGTCGAGGATTTGCGAAGACTTCTCGCAATTGGTCATCGAGGACACGATGGTTTCCACCTGATGGACTACAGCAGAGCTGGTATACGTCTCTCAAGGGTCCAGCCACGTGGGCGTGCGATAAAGCGCGGGGCGAGCTATGTTGACGAGGACGGTCTTAATGCCTGCTTCGAAGACGCAGTTGAGCAGAAGTGGAGAAATCGGGTCGGCGTGATTTCTGGGGCAGACTTCGTCAATCAGCTCCCGTTAGCAATTGTTCCTCTCAACGAAGCAGACGAGAAAGCAGCGCCCATGTTCGCGCGCGGCCAACAGCGTCTCGCGGAGCTTAAAGCCGGTCGAGCAGTTGCTCACGCGGAAGCCAAGAAATCCACAACTCTTGACACTGCCACTTCCCAGAAGACCGCCCAAGCCGTCCAGAACCGCGGCACATCCCTCCTCGACCGCGTCCTCGCCAAGCAAGCAGTGACGGCTTCAATGCCAGCGGGACCGACGAAGCAGGAGCTCGAGCGCAAAGCCGCTCTGCACCGTGTAGAAGAGATTGCGCGCGTGCTCGAGATGTTGACGGGAGGCAAGACGAGGTGCAGTCTCAGTATGGGGGCCATGGTCCAGCAATTGCAGCAGAGTCTGCGGAACCCGATCAGCAGGGAGGAGGTGGAGAGGTGCTTGGATTTGATGGCGAAAGAGGTCACGCCCGGTTTTGTGAGCATTATTGTTAGCGTGGCGGTCAAGGGCGTAGTTGTGAATCGCGCGCAGAAGGTTGATTTGATGACGCTGAGGGAGAGGGTGGAGGACGCAATGCCGTAGATCGTGAGGGGCATGTCGGTGTCAGGCGCGAGGCAGAACGGTCAATGTGTCTGCAGCAGCTCAGGAATTATCTTGGAGTAGAAGTCCGGAAAATGAAGAAGATGATCGTCCAAAAGTATTGTTACAGAACGCATGACAGTGAAGCAGCTAAGTATACAGGGTATCATTTCCCAACCGCGAGAGAACCACCGAAGAACTCCAAAAGCTCGCTGCTGCTGCATCAGGTAGACAAGTAGTCTTAGAAGCAGCGCATCATGCAGTGCTCTCAGCATTGTGAGATCTGCACTTCACCGTAGTCGTCCCTTGCATCGTCGTGCAAAACCCATCAAGAACGCCAGTAAGACCCGTCAGAAATACCAATGCATCAAGAATGTCGCTTGCATGTCGTCGCACTGTACAAGCTCTCGTAGCCAGCGAGAATATCGCTCAGATGATCGGCCGCTTCCCGGGCTTGATCTCCTCTTCGTACTCTTCTTCATCATACTCCTCTTCGTCATACTGCTGCTCGTCGTCATCATAGTCTTCATCGACGACAGCGCCCGTGGCAGCGGTGCTTGAGCTAGCAGCATTCGCGGCAGCGGCCTGCTGAGTTGGGGTTGTGGGCCCACCCGCCGTCATTTGAAAGGAGAGAGCAGCACTTGCGTCGGTAGCATTCGCGGCAACAGCCTGCTGCACTGGAGCCGGCGGCACATAGGCCGTCATCGGGAAAGCCGGGGCCTGCGGCACTGGGATCGGTGGCACATACGCCGTCAACGGGATGGCCGGAGGCTCAATCGACGGGACGACCGACGTGGTCATAGCCTCCACCAACACATTCGCCGAGTGCCTGTCGTCCTCAAGCTGATCGAGCCAAGCCTGGTAGTTCGCTTCGGTCTCGGTCTCGATCTCTCCATCGCCGATGGTGCTGATCAAGAACTCGACAGGCGGCATCTGCGTGATGGTCTTGTTGACAAAGAACCAGTCTTCGATAGTCCGGAGAGCGCGCTCTACATCGTCGTAACTCTTGCCAGTGCCACAGACGGCAGCGATGAAGTTGTCGACCTCGGCGACTGGGAATGCCTCCTCATCTTTTAGGTTGCGCAGCTTGCCCTTGACATTCTGCTTGCGCTTGTCGGCGCCCTTGTGGCCAGCGGAGGTGTACTCAGCTATGGCGGCAGCGACATTGTCCTTGTTCTTGCGCAAAATGGTCTGGTACTCGTTGCCGCGGTCGATCATGGCCTTGATAAGCTGGATCTGGAAGGTGGCCTCTGGGCGCCAGATCTGGAGGCGAGCGAACTGGATGCGGAGGTTGCGCGTGTGCCACTTGAACTGAGCAACGTGGCCGGCCTTCTCGGCTTGGTAAGAGAGACGCTGGTAGCATTTGCGGCAGTAGATATGCCAGACATCGGGATCGATAGACTTGGTCGCCTTCTTGTTGCGACCGAGATAGTCGGAGATGGTCTTGCGACCGTAGCCTTTGACCTTTTTAGTCAGACCCTTGGCCGGAACCTCGTCACGGATGAGGTAGGTCATGCCAGTGGAGCAGTCGCGATTGGCACAATGCCATGGCATGTCGACTTGGGCATGATTGCCCCTCGGCTCGACAGACGTGGTGCCCCTGCCGGTTGGGTGGCCCTCACACACCACGAGAGCTTCGGCGATCGCCTTGTCTTCGTCGTCGTCGTTGTTGCTAGCGTTGTTCTCGTCGCCATCATCGTCGTTGCCTGTGGCAGCCTTGGGCGTCTTGGTGGCTTTCCTGGTCGACTTTTTGACCGGCTTACCAGAGGAGATGGCGGCAAGGCTAGCAACGCCCTCGGCGGCTTCGAAAGGACTCTCGTGCTTGACCTTGCGCTTCTTGCGCGGCTCTAGGTGCGACATGTCGTTGACCTTGGACAGATTGAGGAGGTCTTGAGCAGCGGCATAGTCTGCTGCATCGTATGTACGCTTCTTACTGCCCTTGGCGGCGGTGATGCAGGTGTCAGCTTTCCTAGAAGTGATGATGAACAGGTCAGTCAGTATCTTAAAGATGAAAGCATCACAATAATCTGTTCTGTCCACTAGCTGACTGGTAGATTAGGCGTTGACGGCTGATTGACAGCGTGATGAGATAATTCTTACGCAGTCAATCGCCTCAATCAGCAGTCAAAGTGGTTGCTGGATGATGGCTGTACTTACTTGCTGACATACTCAAAAGGCTTGGTAGCCTTCTTCTCACGCTCAGAGCGGCGGGCGGTCTCGTTAGTGCCGGCCATGTTGGTGAATTCGCGAGGCCTGCCGGCTGGTGATTGGTCAGATGGTAGCTGCCAGCAGCTGTGAATGATAAATAATTTGTTGATGGAAAGAATTTGTCGTCAAAAAAGAATCTGGTTAGGTTTATGGTAAGGAAGAAAGTGTCGGATAGAGCGAAAAGAGCGAGATACTTATCCAATCCATTTCTATTCTCCCGCGTGGCCTATTGTCGCCATTGACTGACGTGGCAATCGTCTGAGGTGGCTGGGAATCAAGTGGAATAGTGATTGTCCCACGAGTATTGGGAACGCGTGAACAGCTTGTTGCCCATTCTCGGACGGATGACCAAGGCCCTAAAGCCGTAAGTGTTTCAGATGGCAGCGAACACCAGTGATCGAAGTCTAGCAAACAAGCTCGTGCAGGGCCAGAAGCTCACGTGGATCAGGCCGATGCTGCATGTGGACTCCTGAACGCGCAGCACCGGGGGCAACAGCCACGCATTGGCAACCAGAAGAGCATCTGGATCCTCATACATCTAATAATCCTCCATCCGTATCTCAATTCCAGCCAGAGCTCACATACCGGACCATGAAGGTGGCGCAGCCGTCAAGTCGATCAATCCCTCGGGCGCCTCAATATCCATCATGCACCCGGACCATCTTGACGTGCGGACGCTGAAGTCAGCACGTAATGACTCGCGTCGACAACACAGCAGATCATCATCACGTTCCCCGTGTCAAGCCATCGTCCAGCAGGCAAGAGCTGAGCACCGTGGCGACGTGCGGCCGTACTCAGGTGACAGCCATGGAACTCTAATTGGCGACACTGTCGCATCATTAATTGTCGAATAGCATCGCTTGGGCTCGTGCTCATATGCCGTTGCAGGCACCATTGTCAATGTTCGCGACGCCCATCTCATACCTTCCCAACTCGGCAGCCACAAAGTCACAAGTCGCAAAACGCAGATCGCAAACGGCATGTTACTGCCGCGCGCGCATCAATGCTCCAGCATAGTTTCCAAGCCTCGATCTCTTAGCATTGCAATCACCGCGACAGGTTCATGATCGCATTGATCTCTCCATGGATGTCCACGGCCAACAGCACGTTCAATGGCTACCACGCCACCCTAAAATTGCCTGCTTCAATGTGACCTCAGCTGCTGGCATGTATTACGTTCGTGGAATACCCAATATACGCCTGAATTGCAATGCTTGGCCGAAATGCTGAGAATCGAACGACCCGTGAAGTGAAGTCAAGTTCGCTGCAGAATGTGAAACGCGCTAGTCCCACTTCGGCGGGCGCAACAAATATCATCACGTGGTACTGTGCTCTGTTAACCCTTTTGTCTTGTTTTCAGCTGCACCTCTTGTGGTTGGTCGACAGATAGGAATAGCAACACACTCCTAACTTTTGGACGAGCCAAACTACAGACTTGGTTGTCTGCGCCTGGGAGACATCAAGGCGACCGACGCCAGCCTGTCGTGGGTCTGATATTCCGATTTCCAAGTAGGAAGGAGCGCTCGTCGAGGCTTCGGCCTGGGCCCGGATACAGCACGAATGACGAGCTTCCTTAATCTCGGACATTGATATATCCCCTCCGATCGCAACCGTCACGGCTTCCACGCACCCCTCACTTTTATCCATCATGTCAAAAGTAGGTCTATGCGACCATCTCATTAACCTTCCCATGGCTCAAGGCCGACCAAGATTCAAAGTTTCAGAAGCTCAAGGTATCCGCGAATGCAAACCCCCATCTCTACCTGACAGAAATCCCAACGGGTCTTGCGTAATGATTTGCATTCGAGAGATTGTACCTGCATTCCTCCGTAGCCTAATAACTAACGAGACTTTTCCCAGTGATAGTAAGCAAAACATGACGGAAGCAGATCACGTCCACCAGTACTAGTTACATACAAGTGATCATGATGCCATCCATCATCGTACACGACTTATCATTTTGGGCAATCGCCGGTTTTTCCAAAGTACGGATTGGCGGACCTACTAACGCACGCATCGGAGAAAGCGATTTGTTTACCAGGATTGACACGGCAGCATCTTTGGTTGCCGTCCCCAGACAACTGGCCTTGAACAACCCCGCATGCGTAATTTGTCCAGTCCCTCGTGTATGAGCCTGCCTGCTGATAGATACCATCCCTATTCTTGCCGCCGCATTGCAAGGGGAACTGGGCTCTAATGGTAGACATTATTAGTCTTCAGCTGACTTTGTGGCATGTTGGAACAGGGATTGCGAGGTGAACGTACGAGGCGGACGCCAAAATGGTCGAGATGGCGAAGATGGTCGGGATGTGCATGTTTGGATTTGCGGGATGGATTTGGTGGAATTGCTAAGCTTGCTGGACCTGAGGTTTCTGGGGCGGAGATGGCTGAGATGCTGAGATGCTGAGGTGGTTGGATCGCGTGAATGGTGCAAAGGCGATTGTCTGGAAGCTCGAGAGTATATGTAAGTTGGAATGCAACTGCAACGCAGCTCACTCCCTTTTGAAACGTGCCAAGCCGCCAGGTTCACCATGCGCATGGATCTGAGCTTCATGATTGCGCATGTTCCGCAACAATACAGTTCTCCGCGACACTACTACTACGGCGGTTCCCAGGGGATGCCGGAGTCTGTAATCACAGATAAGGCGGGAGTAATCCGGCATCTTCTTGGCGGACCCTGAGAAAAACAGGTCCCAGGGTTACTAACTGCCGACGTAGTCGGGTTGGCGCAAGACTGACATACTGAAGACTGGTCTTAGTAAATGTCTCGAGGATGCTAAAGATGCTAGAGATCGACGCTGGCTCTCTCTTGTGCAAGAATATCAGGCCAGCTAGCATTAGACTTGAGGACTGCCGACGTGTTTCGGGCGCGGAATACATATTACTAGCAGAACGTCTTGATCGGTTTGACGCAAGACCGACATACTCTGAAGACTGGTCTTAGTGCTCAAACTGTCTCGAGGATGCTAAAGATGCTAGAGATCGACGCTTGTTGATTGGCTCTCTCTTGTGCACGGATATCAGGCGCTGCAACACAAGTGCTAGGACGTGACATTGATCGAGAGCATGATGCACAGGGGAATAAAGAGCTAGGGGACTTAGGTAGCAATTGGGCAGTCTGCAAAAATGCGCCCCTTTTTGCGTCTGGAGTATATATGCTGCGATAACGTAATGTGTTCCGATTAGATCATGCCAATGCAGATGCGCTGTCGCTGAGAGCGAAGCAGGACACATGCAAACATGCAAATAGAATGCGAGCGAGCACGACAGCTCCTGGCCTCCCCAACGGCCACAGCCAATTACTGGTTCTCCTGCTCAACGACATCGCCCTCCTCAGACTTAGGCGTGACAATATTCATGCCGCTTCCGTACAAGTCTTCGACGCCATCACGATGCTCATCACCCTCCTCCATCATGCCATCCAGTGAGCTCAACTTCGTCACCTTCTCCTTGCCCTTCTGCGCCGGCGAAGTGATACTGCTGTTCCTGCCCACCGGTCCGGTGACGCTCTCACCGTCGGAAAGGGACTCATTCGCAGTGGTATACCGATCCAGTTCCTCAGTATCTTCGCCCTGATCTGGACTGTTACTAAGCATCTGGTAGCTACTCTTCTGGCTCGGCGCAGTTGTGCGTGCGTCAAGGAACTTTTGACTATCTCGCCGGCTGCTACTGTCATCGGACTTTGAGTGGTGTTCCGAATGCTTGTGCAGTTCGTGCATACTGTCTTCGGCCCTCTGCTTTGACCAAAACGAGTCGCGGGGGTGACCACCAGCGCCAATCTGAAAGCGCTCACTGTGGATCATCTCTTCATTGCTGGCCATGCTTTTGATGTCGCTCCAGTACTCGAGTCGTCGCACTTGATCTTCAGCGGCTATCACGGCATCGTGAAGATCTGCAGCGTGTTGTATGGCTGCATGATGCGCGCGCTTCTCTTCGTCCGACTCATGGTGTTCGTCACCAGCCACACTGTTGCGATGCTCGTACGCGGTCCTGTGATGCGCAAGCAGCTCTGCCAGCAGCTGTCGCCTTGAGCTTTGATACAACAGCAGGTCCATAATCTCAGGAATTCGTGGCGGGAGGTAATGGATATTCTCCCCGCCACCTTCCAGAAACTTGCGCACTGCAACCAACTTCTCGCGGTCTAGAGCAGACTTTCGGAGCGCAATTACCAAATCACCAATATCTCGAATGTCCATCCGTTGTAGGTCATCCTCCCCGTCCATGGCCGCATGCGTTAATGCCTGCAAACTCGTTGCTCGACTGTTCTCACCCGAATGCACCTTCAACGTCTTTGGATGTATTGTGAAGTAATCTGCTGTCAATTCGTGGCTCTTTTCTTGTGTCACATGCTTCTCAAGCTTTCGTCTCCTTACTCGAAGCCATCTTCGTCGCCTCACCCACGAATGTGCCCAAGGATGACTGCCATGCCAGTTGAAGCCCGCTCGAAAAAATGCGCTGTACTCCCATCCTTCTTCATCGACATCTCTGCTCATATCCACGTACCAGCTTTTCCACTCCCATTCCCATCCTGGGTTCGGCACCTGGGCGTTGCGTATATCCATCGGACTGGTTCTGAAGTCGCAATTTTGCCATGGCTTTGGGTCACAAGGCAGCAGTGAAGCTGAGCTATATCTAGGCACACCAAACAAGAACCAACCGCGCTGGTTTTCGTACAGTATGTCCACGACGCGGTTCTCTTTCTCCTGCCCCCTGCCAAGCCTACTCTTCCGATTTATGACGGTCTTTGCTCTCGCCTTGCCTCTTTGCAGGTATGTGCCTTGGGTTGGAACTGTGCTGCGCTCTGTTGCCCGTCCTGGCTCACCCTCTTGCTGCGCCCAAGTTGCGTCGGTACCGTGCTCGGTGCTTGCATCCTCATACCGTTCTCGTCCATATCGCGCATATTTCCTCTTAACAATCTCTTGTCGAAGCGTATGCTGGAGAGTAAGAGAATTGTTCGTGAAGCGCCTGGTGAGAGGCGTCTTCGAAGATGGTGTCGTAGAGGCACTGGCAGGTTCGCTGTCATTGCGTTCAGCATCCTCCTCGGCTTCTCCTCTGCGCGGAGATACTGTCGTCTGTGTTGGGATGGTCTTGTCGTCAAGTGTGATGGTATGCTCTTGTTTGATCTTGTCTACAGTGGGGATCTCGCGAAGGAGATTGAGAAATGTGTTCTGACGGGAAAGTGTGGGAGTGGCCATGGTCTAGTAATATACGCGGGGATATATGGAAGGTCGTCGTCACCTGTCCTTGAGCTGAATCGGGCTGAACAGTATATCGCCAAACTCCGTTCCGCGGTGGGAGCAGAACACGGTTCCCAGGCTGAAGCGGTGGTGCTGTGACTGTGATTCTTCGCGTGTCACTGTCATATTGCTGCTACTCTCATTTCTAGTCTGTATTGAGAAGTGCTGTTGTTCCTTGCCTAGATACGGGTGAAGCGTCCGTCGCCTACAGTGTTCTTGTTCCACCTACCGCGACTTCCTCCGCCGATTGTTGTAGAGAGGAGTAGGTTTGTTGGGATCTGTCCACGACAGGCAGGTGCGCACAGATGAGAAAGCAGAAAGCTTGAGGTGCCAGCCTTTCAGCCGCACACGTCACCGCCGATCGGCGGGGAGTGAGCTGCGCACCTTGCTGGTACAGGAATGACTACATTGAACACCTTCTGCACAACCGTGTTCACGTAAACAAGTCCACGAGAGCTCCAATACCCATCTACAGCTACTCGTAACCACTGCACAATGTCCGGCGCACGCTTTTGGCAAATCACCGGCCTCGCTGCCGCCGGTGGCGTTGGCTACTACCTCTACAATGCAGGCGGAGACCCCAAGGTCGCGGAGAAGAAGGCTGAAGGTTCGCGAATTCGATGTCGATACTTGCTGCCCCTCTGCTAACCATCTTCTCCGCAGCCGACGCCGCCAAGCTTTCCCGCGAGATCAAGAGCCACCTGCCAGGCGCCGAGAAGGAAGTGAAGAAGGACGGCCAGGTCCTTGCTGCAGACGCTGGCAAGAAGTTCGATCAGACGGTCGCAGACGCGAAATCGGGATTGAGCAAGGTGGATGCTAAGCTCGACACGTATCGGAAGGATGCTGAGAAGAGCATCGAGCAGAGTGCACATGATGCGAAGGTTCAGGCGAATGCGGCAATTGACAAGTTCGACAAGAGCGTGACCGAGGCAAGTATCTCCAGCTCTGGCTTGGACCTAGTTGGCGTGATAGCTTCGCTGACTTCAAATAGGGTGCAAGCAAAGCGAAGAGCGGCGTCTCGAGCTGGTTCGGGGGGTCCAAGTAGCAGGCTCCAGGGTTGAAATGAAATTTCATGTACGCGACGGGTGACAAGACACGGATGCTACTTCCGAGGAAATTTGCAGGAGTTGGCAGCAGGGCTTACGCACGATTTACAGCCTCCTAGCCCACACTTCTGTGCGTTCATCGAACTAGCAGGCACGCCGAAAGGTCGCATGGCCCAGTGACGGCCGGCACGCTTCCTCTCAGCGTTTATGGACAGTTCGCGGCGAATGACGGCCTGCGCTATACCTAGCGGCAGATTCTCCGCGGCTGGGCAGCGCGGAAGCTCGTTAATGTGCCTGATGCGACTTGACACCGCATGTTGTGAGACTTAGAGGCCCTGGTCGATTCTGGCCTTCGCGTTTCTTGAAGAAGCGCAGGGACCAGCTGTAGAATGCCCCGTTCCGAGACCGCAAGTAGGTAGGTCTGGGTCCAATTCTTTTGTCATCCTCATATCTGAACATGTAGGTATTTGTGATAGCGCTGAGAGTGAGTCTGAACCGGCTAACTGCACCTTCAAATGATTCTCTTGGTGGACTCCGCACGTCCGCTGTCGACGCCACCATGATGAGCTCTTTCGGTAAGGGTCTTGTGTTCATCTGCAGCGGCCACACCACCACATCCTCACACACAGTACGCGACATATGATATGCATCTGCATCTGCAAAAACTCAATCGGGACGTCAGAGATGCGATCTTGTGATGGACTCAGGGCCGCTGACCCTCTCTGCCCGACTTACCCACTCTGTAGCTCTCGCAAAATCGCTCTTTGGTGAACTTTCAAGGGCAAGCGCACTCCTGATGGCTCGTCTAGATATGTCGTTGCTGCGGCCGCCCGACACACAGTCGGTGGGTATGAGATGGCTCATCTTCATTGGATGGCGTAGCTGAACCCATTGGCCATTTCTGGATCTGCCCCCCGTCTGCGCCTGGGATACCTTGACATAACAGGCCGCTCTATCACATACACAGATGGTGTACTCCATGCCGCCATCGTCGGCGGCGGACTATGCGGCCTGGCTCTAGCAGTGGCCCTTCGAACTCGCTTGGTGCGGTTTATAATCTACAGATTACATTCGACATTCACGGAATTTGGGGCAAGCATCAATTTTGGGCCGAATGCTCTGGCCGTATTTGATCTGATCGACAAAGATCTTGGCGAAGCTGTGTACATAGGCGTACGCGGGACCTGCCCGGCAAAAAGGATGTTCGGTCTCAAGTGCATTTTGGTGCGCCTTCAGGGAACCCCCAGGAAGCTAAATTGATTACTGAAGTCATGTCACCACCTATCGGGAACATGATGTCGAAGAACGAGCTGCTGCTGCAGCTTGCGGAAAAGGCTGGCCTCGAAATCGCTCCGTTCAACAAGGAGCCCCTTGCGCTCTATGAGTCTCTTTGAAATCCGCCGACGGCACTCAAGACCGGGCTAGCGTTGTCATTGCTTGCGATGGCATTTGAGTGAGACGCATTCAGCTCGGCCCAGGTTACCCTCCGGTATTGGCGACCCACTACCACGGCGTGCAACCAGAGTCGGTATCGCGAGGACGAGTCTGCCTCATTGGCGATGCCGCTCATTTCGCGCCACCACAGTAGGTCTGTCATGAGCAGCACGCGTTCTATTCATTGCACCCAACACCGATTCTGAACAGCCAAGGCCAAGGCGGCGCACAGCCAATGGAAGATGCGTATGTTATTGACGAGCTTCTCGCGAGGGTAGACCAGCAGCGACCTGGACAAGAGCAGATCAATGTGGCTTTCGACAGTTATAATCAGGTCAGGGTGAAACGCGTGACAGGTTCCAGCATGCGCTTTTGCATTCTGGACTGGCTCCTGGAATGGCAACGTAAATGACGACCAGATACGACAATTCATCACATCGTCCAATGATAGGTTTCCCTCGATATGGAACAACGACATTGCAGGCCAAGCAAAGCCATCGCCAGCATGGAGAAGGCAATGGCCAAATGCTTTGATCGACTTCGTGACAGTCCTGCCAAGATAGCGACGCGGCTACAATCTCACCCGGTGACAGAATGTTGGAATCTGACACTAGATGGGCACAATTCCATCACTAGTGTATCCCGTACCTTCGCTATACATTGTCGAATCAGGAACCTCATGTGCTCCTCTACACATATGTCTCTTGCTCTTTTATGCCGCCATGGCTGACGCCGGCCTGTCAAAGTCCCACGTACATGAGGCAGCTTCTGGTACGTCCGCCATTGGCGACCTATCCCGTCAGAGCAGAGCCATAGATCGAGACGATGGCTGTCGACGCCAGACTCTTGCTCAGGACATGCCGCAGTTCCGGCAGAGATAGGTGCAGGGAACCGTCACGGAGATCCCACGTAACTTCGCGAAGGCTGACAATGCTCCTTGGCTTACTGCTACCCCCGGGAAAGATGACAACAAAGAGCGATGGAGCAAGTTGGCACTGCGCTTGGGCTACGACAGGCAGTGTCCTCGCCTTGAACAGCGCGAGCCCATGGTGATAGCTTCATTGAAGAGGCTATCCGAGCAGCAGATCATCAAACGAACCAAATCCTGACATATCATCCAACAGACCTGCTACGCAAGCCCACTTAGTTCGAGGGCGCATGCTACCAGAGCCATGATGTAAAGTCAGAGGGCGCCAAGCCGCAGGTTTGCAACGAGGTAAGTCATACCGACTTCATTTTGTCTAGTTTGTACACACCGCCTCGAGGAGCTGACAGTGCGATGCAATCATAGGCAAAGCCTTGTATAAGGACGGCAAGATGCGGGCAGATGGCGGGCCGAATGCAGGTGATGGATCGGTAATGACCGCCGAGAGGATGGCGAGTTCGCACCCACTACATGGTTGTTACCAACGTATATGGCCTTGCTTGACTGACCACATTGCTCGTCGCTACCCTGTGCTGTAAGGCCCATCAACCAATGCGAGCTGTAAAGACGCATCTACCCTCGTCGTCATCTCCATGATGAATGGACTCACTGCGGAACAGCGGCACCATCACCTCTCGGATCACTCCCGGCGCTCCACACTCCCTGCTTCTCCACCGGATCAATATGCCACCGGATCAGCTGTCCACGCCCAAATAATCCTCGCTGCCAGCCCATCACCACCTCGACCTTGTGGCCTAATTTCTTGAGATCCTCAACAGTCTTCTCTGGCATGCCCTCTTCCAAGTACACAGTCCGGTCCATAACATCTCCGGCCTCTGGCATGCCAGCGCCAATACACAATCTCGGGGCATCAAGTGCAGCCTGTGGAGTCAATTCGAAAATGAGCTGATTCAGAAGCACCTGGACGTGTCCCTGCGGCTGCATGAATCCGCCCATGACGCCGTAGACTGAGTGCAGAGTCTGATCCGCTGCATTGGTGACAAGGGCCGGGATGATGGTGTGGTATGGTCGCTTCCTCGGAGCATAGATGTTCGGGTGGTCATTCGGCTGCAGTACGAAGTTTGCGCCGCGGTTCTGGAGGGTGAAGCCACAGCCCCTGGGAATGATACAGGTACCGAAACCGCCGTAGTTGCTGTTGATAAAAGAGATCCCGTTGCCCTCGCTATCCGTTACCGCGAAGTAGACAGTGTCTGAATGGTTGTGTGCTGGACTACCATGACTTACCGGTGCTGATGCCTTGTCCGGGCTGAAAAGCTTGGCGCGCTCGGCAAGGTATTTGGGACTGACGAGGCCTTTCGTGGGTATCTTTTCGACGTTTGGGTCTGTGACCCACCAGTTGGCATCTGCGAAAGCTATTTGCAGTGCTTCGATTACGGCATGAAGATAAGGTGCAGTATTGTGGTCTCTAACGCCAAATTTGGGAATTCGACCAGTCTTTTCGAGCTCCTGGATGATGCCGAGTGCCATAAGTGCAACGATACCTTGACCGTTGGGAGGGTGCTCCCAGATTTCAACTCCTTCTGAACTTGAATCATGCATGTGTTTGCCATGCTTCTTCGCGGCATCTTGAGCGTGGAACTTCAAGCTGATCGGCTCGGTCTCCTCAGTCCCTGTCTCTGCGTGATGCTTCAAGTCATCGAGCGTGATGTAGCCACCAAGATCCGAGACGACCTTGACGTAAGCTTCGGCGACAGGGCCTTCGTAGAAGCCTTTCTTGCCATTATTGCCAAGCAGGCGGAAGGTGTTGGCTAATGTCGGATTCTTGAAAATCTCGCCAGGCTTGGGCGCTCGGCAGCCGCCTTTTGCATTCGAGTCCTTCTTTAGCATTTCAGCACCGTTGGGTGAGGCTCCTTTGATCAGCGCCTCCGAGCTGCCCCACTGCTCGTTGTCAGTGATTAAAGTACGCTTGTTGGAACGCTATCAATCTTACATAGTAGGCTATTGACTCGCTGACAGGATATCCCTCCTCGGCCAGCCTCACCGCCGGCTCAAGGACCTCCGCTAGACTCAACTTTCCACTGCCAAACTGCTCAACTGTGTCTACCCAGCCTGCTGCAGCTCCAGGAACAGTGACCGAATGCACGCTATTCATGGGTATGGAGCCGGTCTTGCCGTCCCTGATGCCCAGACTCTTGCGTATTGTCTCAAGAGTGCAGTTCTTCCCGCTTCTGCCCGATCCATTCAAGCTGTGCACCTTCTTCGTCTTCGCATCGTAGAAC
Source organism: Teratosphaeria epicoccoides (assembly GCA_021401465.1). Taxonomy (NCBI): domain Eukaryota; kingdom Fungi; phylum Ascomycota; class Dothideomycetes; order Mycosphaerellales; family Teratosphaeriaceae; genus Teratosphaeria; species Teratosphaeria epicoccoides. The sequence continues at coordinate 56,484 of JADDMT010000078.1, read as the reverse complement.
AAGCAGAACATGTCACCCCCAATGCCAGTTGATCCCGGCTCAGTGACGTTCAGGCCTGCTGCGACTGCAACTGCGGCATCGGCAGCATTTCCGCCTTTCCTGAGGATCTCCAGACCGCATTGTGAGGCCAGAGGCTGCGTTGAGCTGACGATGCCTTTTGTGCTGTGGACCACACTGCGCCTGGACGGGAAAGCAGCGAACTCTGGATCCGCTGAAGGATATATGGCGGAAGTATTCAGAGGCATCTCTACTTACCAGCAGTGTAATGAGAAGTGAGTAAGTACTTGCAGGCCGATATTGAGATATGAAAAGGCGCCTTTAGCCGCGGTCTTGTCCACGACGAAGTGATTCCGTGAGTGTAGATGAAAGAATTGTAAGACAGTCTGGTGTCATCATCTGCTCACAGCTCCTCTGCCTGTGACATGCCTGCTGTCATCACGTTTTCGCAGCCATACTGGGCAGCGCTGACGAATTGCCAATTAAGCTCAATCATCCAACGCGGAAGGTGCGTAGCGGCGGGGCAGAAAACAGCTGCGATCTCGGCGAGAGGCAGCCGCAACTGCGGCAGTCGCGGGCGTGGGGCCATTGGGAGCTCGGATGGTAGTATTGTGCATTGCAGAGCAAAGCAATTGTCTGCCATGTCCGAAGCTCGTCGCTGCTCTAAGCTGATAGAAATGCGAAGGCGAGAAGGCACCCGAACATCCCACCCAGAGAAACGCGGACGCATAATGGCCAAACGTCCGTGCATGTAGCATCGTCACCAACATGGATGACCTCACAAGATGCGATCTCGAGAGTCCGTCAAGATCCAGCATGCAGGCGGATTCCTCTCTGTCCGCTATATATTCCCACCACCCTCTTTACCCCTCAAATCGTGCACCAACGGTCCAGAAACATTTGATTGACACAGCTTTCTTCTGACAAAGAGCTCCTGCGATTAGTCATCCCGCAAACACACCACACCGAGTGTGCCACACTCATTATCAGTCACCGAGACGAATACATCGAGTCTTCGATCGCCGACCTTGACACTTTCCAGGATCTTCCCAATCATGTCAGAGTCACGATCGCAACAGTCCTTCAGTGGCAACTTCATCAAAGGCGCTGGCGAAGTCCAAGATAAGCGTCTTTGGGGCCCGGCGAAATGGGTGGTACAGATGATCCAGTACCTGATTGCCATCATCATGATCACAATCGGCGAGGGGATCAAGTCCATATTCACAGGCGAGAAGCCGAAGAGCCGAGCGCAGGTGAAGGAGGATGCGAAGAAGCAAACGTGAGGCTTGCTTAGAGGACTAACATTGGGATGTGGAACTGTATCGCTATCAGATATGAGGACATGATATAAACGCGCGGGGTCAGTTGTGACACGATGGGTAGTGGAGGCTGCGTTGGGTGAGGATGCGACAATAGCTCTTGGGTGTAGGTGCACAGTACTGCGCACTCACGACGAGTCTTGCAGGGCGAGAGCAGATCGAGAGCGATGTGGATTGACTTACACGGCTGTGCGGCGGCAACAGAAGCTCTGCAGCGAGAGGCCATGGCTTCGAGGCCACGCTTGATATCAGCAGGAAAGGACTGCTACACATCGACAGAATCGCCTCTCATTGCGATGCTGGGGCAAGGTATTATTGTACAATCATCCCCAAGTTATCATGACACTCAATGTCACGATCGTCATGGTACATCATACTGCACTATCAATAATCATCATTCGTCTGCCATCAACATGGATCTTGTGCCTGTATGTATCAAGCATCAACGACCAGCTGGCTCTCACCATCACCACCATGATGAAGCATCCATTATCACCACAAGCCAACCTAGCCGCCATTTAGCACCGGCTTACTTTCCAAAAAAATTCGTAATCTTCGCATTACTACCCTTTACCGGACTTTTCGCCACCATTTGATTACTCGTCGCGCTCCTCGTCTTCTTCGCCGGGGCGCCTTCGACAGGACTCTGAGCTCCTCTCTTTCTCGAATTTTTGGAGCTCTCCATAGTCTGCAACATCTCCTCATCCTTGAGGTCAGAGACCTCACGCTTGATACTCTTTCCAATGGTCTGCTCCGCGGCATTTTTCATCGCACCGTCATCGACGTCCTCGAGCGAAGCCTGTATAGCCTTCCCCAGATGCACGTCTGGTTCATCCTCTGGTTTCGGCAGCGGCGCTTTGGTCTCTGGATCTTCGACCTTTGATGTTTTCCTATTTTCGTACTCCCCATTCTTCATTTCCACGTCCTCTTCATGCTCGGCCTCTTCCTCCTTCTTCGCGGCCTCGTTCTTGGCCGCAGCGTCTTTGGCGGTCTCTTTTTGCTTCCCAAAGAAGTTGGCGATATTCTTCTTGTTCTCCTTGCTATCCAAGGGCACCACAAACTGTGGACTGTTATTCCCAACCTTGCCCACTCCCTTGTCTACAGGATAACATTCCAATTCACCCTGGAACGGCTTCAGCATGCCCTGCAACTCCTTGTCCCACCCAATTCTATTTGGATCCAGCCAAGCTTTCAACTGCTCCGAACCGGGCTCCAATATCGCCGGCATGCGATCATGCAAAAAGCTCAATTGCTTGTTCGAGTCCGTTGTAATGATAGTGTAGCTATAAAGCTTCTCCTCACTGCCTTCATACTGCACCATGTCCCAAAGCCCTGCAAAGCACATCAATTGTCCATCTTTCCGTCTGGTGAAATGCGGAATCTTCGCCTTCCCACCATTCTTCTTCAGCCATTCATAGAAGCCTTCCGCAATGACGATACAGCGTTTGCGTTGTTTCATCGTGTTCCACATCCCGCGATTCTCGATCAAGCTGTCGTCGCGACAATTGATGGTTCGCTTCTGAGAGCCATAGTCAGGTGGTCGCTTGGTCCAGAAGGGTATGAGGCCCCATTTCATGGCTTGCAGCTTGTAGTGTGTTTCCTTGGTCATGCCACCGTTGTCTGTGCTGCTTTGGCCATTGTGTGATAGCTTTGCTCTCTTGGATGATGGCTCGCCTCCGTCATCTTGACTGCTGTTCGGCGCATTTCCTCGATCAGAAGTATCTGCTCGGTATATTAATCCGTGGTATCCCGGTGCGAAATTGTAGGTCTGTCGGATCTGATCGTCATCGTCCTCTGGCGCTTGGTCTGCTGGCATATTCTGATCTGCCAGTCGCAGTCGCACTCGGGACGGTGGTAGACTGAGAGCATACCGGCCACACATCTTGCTGCTGTTGATACATTACAGGTGATGGATCAAGGCACATTTTAAAGTGGAAGAAGCGTTGGTCGCGAACTCAACGTCATCGCCCGAAACTCACCTCCTAGGCACCTCCGGACTATTTGTGGCTTCATCTGCGGTTCTTCTTATTTCTCTCCTCAAGACGCATCATGTCTGTTAGATCAGTACTACGCTTGCCGCTGCGGCAGTTGACCCGCCAGACACCTCAGCAGACTCGAAAACATTGTCTTCATACTCTACCTCGACGACCAAATCCGAGACCACCACAATGCCCTGGACAGCCACGGAGAAACGAGTCGTTCGCCAGCAATGCCCGCAGAGTCTTCCAAGACAGTCCAGTCACGGCTTCAGTCGCTGTCCTGGCAATCTTCGCTGGCGCCGGCATGATCTTCTACGCCAACATCCTCTATCAAAACTACATCATCAAGTCTTTCCATAAATTCCCAGAGCCAGTCGCAAAAAAGCTGCGCAAAGCACTGTACTTCACGAATACCGACCTACAGCCACAAGAGGCGATGAAGTTTTATAAGCAGGCATTACAGGTCGCAGAGGAGCTGCAAATGGATCCCTTCAGTGACGAGATCATGGGCGTGAAGATTGAGATCGCAAAGCTGTGTGAGGAAGTGAGAGCATATTCCAAGGCCATACAGGTGCTGGAGATCCTGCGAAACGACAGCCTGGAATTTCTAAAGGAGTTTGGAGACCTAGATCACAACAAAGTAAAGCGGACTAAAGTACTTGGAAAGGTGGTGGCTATCACGAATAAGCTGGGGGAGCTGTACTCTAGACCAGAAATCTACGATCGTGAGACGGCGGAAGAAAGACTGGTCTGGGCTGTGGAAACAACGTTAAAGGAGCAGCGGAAACGAAACAACGTACAGGAAGCCCAGAAACTGAGTGATGAGCAGATGAACGAGGTCTTCGGGCAGTGGATGACGGCCTCAGAAATCGGCGCGGCGCTAGAATCTTTGGCGCATAACTATGAAGAGAAGGACCAACACTACCTCGCAGCCCCACTGTTCTTGCAAGCACTGAGCTTGTACCCAACGCGGGACTGTCATTCTGTGGTCCTTATGAGCAATCTGGCTTCGGCGCTTGCGCAGCAGTCGCCTCGTGCCGCGGCAATAGCTCAGCAGCACGCTTCGTCGCAAGCCATCGCCGATGCATCGCGAATTACCATGCCATCTCCCGTCTCGAGGGAAAGCATCGTTCAAAATGCGCAGATGTGGGCGCAAAAGGCTTTGGACGTCGCGGCCTGCATTGAGCCGCCAGAGAGGGATGAGGAGTGTGATGTTGGTTGTGCAGTTGCGACACATAATTTGGGAGAGTTTGCGGAGATGCTGAGTGATGTGAATGGGGCAAGGCAGAGGTATGAGGAAGCGTTAAGTCTTTCGAAGGCCATCGGGTTCCAAGAAGGTGTCGGGATGAGCGAGGAGCGGCTGCGCTCGTTAGGTCAGTCCAAGGTTGGTTAATAATTGGCGAAAGTATTGTTGTTCAGTCGCAACGCTTCAGCAACATACCGGAATCGTCGCAGCTCTGCCTTGCCCAAGGCCGAGGACCCATCAAACCAGACGACTGGACCACAAATCGCTGATAGATATGAAACACTTACACGGGAGCCGTGGTACAGGTTACCTTCTCAGCCGATCAATCTTTCCAACTTCGGACTTCCTCGGCTTGATTCTGCATACTTCCTGTATGTACCACCCAACCAAGCTGGTGGAAATGAACAACTGACGTGGGCGAGGCAAAAAACGCGGGTCGCATTGAGGGCCACCTTTTGTACAGCGCTGTGCTGGTACATCAGCTTTATTCCATCCAAGCCGTGTAAGCTGCAGAGGCGACAGATGACGGCTGCGGGGCTGCAAGGTACGATTATGGATGTCACAAGGAACTGTTACTTTAGGCCGCGACGCGCCTGCTGTAAGTTCCTGCAAACCATCGGTTGATGCTGCCGCGAGGCTCATTTTATGCGCGCATGAAACCAGCAATGATATCTTGGACTCACCTCTGATGCGGCCTTTCGTGCATATAGTCGCAAACGCTGTATTGAGTACACGGCCCTGACTCCTGTGGGTTCATTGAACATTGAGAGTCTTCATGCTCGCGCTACTGCGAAGTCTTTCTCGCGTTTCCGCTATCGCGCAATGTTGACAGCTCCCAAGCCGGCTATACGACTGCTCTCAAAACAGACGAAGGTAGAACGTATTGCCAACTTTCCTCTGGTATGGTGTCGCGCGTGACATTGCTAAGGTTCGATGTGGCGGCGTCTTCATCTCAGACGCCATTTGATGACAACCTGTCATCTCAGACGCCATTGGAATATGCGTAGCATTAGGTAGCTGCAAAGGCTTCTTGTTACTCGAACCGGTCATACTTTCGGTCCTGTGCCGTCCAAGCTGCAGCTGTAGGTGAACTCGATCGATGGCGTGGTGAAACACGAGCCGAACGCCTGTTCAAATGAAAAACCATGCGTTCTGCAATTTATAAACATTCGACGCTACAGTACTATTAACGCTGCTCTGGAGACTGCAGATCATCACCCTTCGCAGGCAGGCGGCACTGCACGGGCATACATGCTCGGGTGCCGGTTTTGTGTCAAAGCATCCTAATGCCCGCAAAGCAGCGGGTCATCCAGGGCAACCATTGCGGCTTCCAATTGCTGTGCCGAGGTTACTTGTGGACAGGAGATTGCGCTTTGCAGGGCAAAATGGCACATACTCCGTGCATGCAATTGAGCTGGGGTTGCAGACCGTGGATGCTGGCTGCGAAGGCAATGAAGCCGCGTCGTCCGTTGCTTGATAACTGAGTGGTGAGTGGACGGGCAAGCTTCATACATACGTTTCAGGCAGCCTGCTGTAATACCGAGCTTTGCGTTTCCCTGTTCGAGAAGCTTGTCATGTGCGGTTTCGCGCTTGTTCTGTCTGGGATGCATAGATTCGGACTAGAAGAATGAAAGAACGATTGGAAGGCCGGGGAGCACCGGCAAAAAGGCGATGGCGCGGATGTCTTCCCGGCGAGAGGCGCGGTTTTGACTTCGACCTTCGACTTTGAACTTCCTTATGCGAGTGATGAGACCTTGTTGATCAAGGCAAGGTGCCACCGTGCCAGTAGTAAAGCTCACATCAGGCAGGGAGGCACCCAACTACGGAGTCACTGCCATTTCTCACACGGCCAACAGAGCATGCATACACTGCGTGGCTAGTTCCGTTGCTCTTTTGGACGCGACCCAATGCACTGGATCCGAATTTGCAGCTGCAGGCCTGGTGCGCGGCCGCACACCTCTATAATACAGCTCCTCGCTACCCGCCTACTGCTTCCATTTGCTGGTTTCCTGGTTTTAGGGCCGCAGCTACCTTGTCTGAACCGGTATGGACATGCACTTGTTTCACGCAATAAAAATGCTAATTCCTGCTACAGGTCGATCACTCACCCAAGACTATCGGCGTCAGACGAGAGCATGGCGTCTTTGCTGACCTTGTTGTCGCAGCAGGCGCCCAATCTCCAAACCAGGAAGGGACTGATCGTGACCGGTGTGCAAAACGACTTCGTATCGCCAGAAGGCAAGTTGTTTTCGTGCGAAGGCAGCAACAATTCCCTAGCGTTGTTCGCCGAGCGACTTCAGGAGCTTGTCCCGACCTTCAGGCAACTAGGTGGCGATGTCATTTGGGTGCGTACAGAGTACGAAGCCAATCGAGAGATCAATGTCGACGGCGACAATGGCGACACCGTCATTGCTGGGCCCGTATTGGCAGTCGCGCATGACCATAGATTGAAGTGTGAGGTCAGTCGAGATGTCAGAGCCTCTTCCAAACGGTCGAAGGCGAGCGAGCCAGTGATCGAAGACGAAGAACTTTTCCTTACCAGGACGGCAAAGCAAGAGCCGTGCTGCGTACGGGATTCGTGGGGTGCTGATTATCCCGGAAGCATCAAGCCTTTGATAGACAGATCAAAGGACATAGAGATCACGAAAACCTATTATTCTGCCTTCGGCTCGACATCATTGCTATTGACCCTGCGATCGAGGTTGATCACTGAACTCTTCATCTGTGGTTGTAACACGAACCTTTCGGTGTTCGCGACGGCTATGGATGCTGCGCGCTACGGGATCAAGATTACGCTCGTCGAGGATTGTTTGGGCTACAGGAGAAAGGAACGCCACGACGAGGCTATCAGGCAGCTTGTCAGCGTGATGGGCGCAAGTGTGGTTTCTACCGTGCAGGCCATAGACATCCTGCGGAAGCCGTCCGATGAGGTAGGAGGTAGTCACGGGGACGGAAGTGACGGGGATAGAAGTGACCGGGTTGGAAGTGACCGGGATAGAAGTGACGGGGATGGAAGTGAAGGGGACGGGAGTGACAGGGACGGAAGTGACAGGGACGGAAGTGACAGGGACAGAAGTGACAGGGACGGCAGTGATCGAGGTGAGGATGGTGCTCCTGCAGGTGATGATGGCCTCATCGCTGTGGACAGTGACGCAGATAATGACGCCGAGGACCTTCCCATCCCTCAAGTACGTCTGACTCGTTTTCCCAACCACACACTTTCGCTTCGATACCGGACCCTACGCTCACAAGATGCGGCAGCATCCCAGCAGAACAAGACTACCGCTGAGCATGCAGAACCTGCGAGCTCTCGACTTTCAAGCACCGGGTCTGGCGCGCTCGGTGAAGATTCTGGACGTGGACAGTCAAATTTCCAGTCCACGATCGATTATAATGCCAACAACAGCAGCGTAGAGATGGCCTTCAAAGGTTCTGATGAAGTTGCGAGAGCTGCACGTGATGCCGAGGCGTCGACAAAGCTTGCTCGTGAGTCATCGAACAAGAAACCGCGAACAAGTGAGTCTCTCGGGCTGAATCTACCGTTATCGAAATCGCCATCTATTTCGCATACTGACTCATCACCAGGCTGCTCCAGTCACCGTGGCCTCCCGAGCATGGTCCCGGTTTGCAACCTCTCGCAAGGCACTGTCCACGACTATGAGCAGATGATGAAACAGGCGACCCTTGAAGCAGCGGCTCGAACAAACCATGTGAGAAGCACTCCACTGTTCGGTGCGGACAATGAGTCGGACGGCGCCAGCTCACGCATTTACTACGGTGTCCTTCCCATCGCCCTTGCCGATCGAATCTTTGAGCAACTGGACGAGGAGATCCAGTGGCAAAGAATGCATCACCGGACTGGAGAAGTGCCACGCTTGGTTTCCTGCCAGGCCGCAATCAATAATATCGGCGATAAGCCTGTATATCGTCACCCTTCAGATCAAACCATGCCTGTAGAGCCATGGACTGGTACAGTGAATACGGTTCGCAAGGCGGCGGAGGAGCTGGTTGGTCACCCACTGAACCACGTCCTAATTCAGCTGTATCGAGGTGGCACCGATTTCATCTCTGAGCACTCGGACAAGACTTTGGACATCGCCAAAGGTAGTAACATCGTCAACGTCTCATTTGGAGCGCAACGAAAGATGAAGCTGCGCACCAAACGTGGCGTGCAACCGGTATCGTACTCTCCTGGCCATTCGTCCACACGGCCAGAACGAAAAGGATATACAGTGATCATGCCTCACAACTCGATGGTGAAGATGTCACTGGAGACCAACGCAGAGTATCTGCATGGCATAAAGCCAGACAAGCGCCTTCTGCATGAGAAGTGTGACGTCGAGAAGGCTTTCAATGGGCAGCGCATCAGCTTGACATTTCGCCACATTGCCACGTTCCTGGACCGGGACGAAGTGGTAATCTGGGGTCAAGGTGCGCTTGGAAAGAGGAAAGAAGATGCGCAGGCAGTCGTTCATGGGGATGCAGATGAGAGCGCGAAATTGGTGAAAGCATTTGCGGCGGAGAACGCGGCAAGTAGTATCGATTGGGACTCTGTCTATGGTAGAGGCACCAATGTGCTCCATCTGAAGACATCTTGTTAGAAGGATTCGTAGCCTGTGTGCATAGACAAATGATGCTCTCTGTCCGATTGATAGTACCGTGCCTCACTCATTAACATGTCCAAAATATGTTGTTCTCGGCAAAGACTGACGTTTTGCTTAGTCACAATTTGCGGTTCCTTTCTCATGTGATGATCAACATTCAGCCCTCCGACCGAATGCCATGAACGCGAGTTGCGTATCGACATTTCAGCGGCTGCCATAGCTATGACCGAATCGTTACCACGCGCAGGCGTGAAGCGGCCTCATTCTTCCTCCTCCAGCGAGCTTGCGCACAAGAAGCGACGAGTCTTCCATGCTCTACATCATGTTCAGAAGAGGCCGGACGGCATTGAACTTGCGGTGCAGAGCCCAGCCTTTGTTCAAGGGCAGCTTATGCGCGGCATCATCGTGGCATTGAAGCAGGTCGGTTTCGATGGCGTGGACGCGTCAGCTCTCGAAGGTTTCCGGGCGCTTGTGGAAGAATATATGCTCAGATTTCTGTCATATGCGCGAACTTCGATGCAAGCGAACAGGAGGACACAACCCGTTGCGCCGGACTTCAGTATGGCGCTCTTGCTGGTAGGAAATGCTGCGACTGCCTCGAATCTGGAGCCGCAGCTTGGGAACTCTATACCTAAAGAGCTGTCATGTCCAACAATACCAACCCCAGTGTCATTCATGTCAGGCGACTTCACAGTCCCAGACTTTTCGGGTCTGCTGCAGCCTCTGGCGACCGAACAGACTCCTAGCTACGTACCCAGTCATTTCCCAGCGCTTCCTCCCAAGCATGCTTGGAATGCGACGCCAGTCTTCCCCGAACGCGAGACAGACGCACGCAAGATGAGGGAGAAGGCTACACAAGAAGGTATGTTGGCGGAGCAAGCACTGAGGAAGTTGGCCCTCGCGAGCAAGAAGGGCAATTCGAAGGCGGAGAAGAAGCGAAGTAATGCTTTGCGAGGGATGGGTAAGGTTAGAGAGGGTTTGCAGAAGAAGCGCGATGATGAGATGATTGCGTTTGGGGATGTGCTCAAAGAGATTGGTGGGATTGATGGGTCGGAGGATGTGAACATGGAGGCTGCGGATGAAGCGGCGGAGGACGGTATTGATGTGGGGATGCCAGAGGGAGTGGTGGTGAATCACAGCATGGCGCATTGGCGGCAGAACGGGCATAAACGAGCGTTACAATTGTAACACCGGCGTCAGACTTGTTTGTTTTAAGCGGGGCGTCGGTGGTGTTGATACTCGATTCCGGCATTACTTCTGAGCCCAACGTGCAGCACGGTTCAATGGGCATGTGAGCTATGCTGCTCCGTGAACTCCTCCATTTCTTGTGGTCCACGAGCACCCAAACTCTTGCCATCCGAGAATAGTTCAAATCCCTGACCGACTTGTCACGATAGGTTTTGCGCAGACCACAGAGATAGCTCCGGCAAAGCCACCGAAATCTTAAGCGTGCGAAGACGTGGTGGTTGTTGGCAGTCGTAGTAGTCGCTCCTTCCTCATCTGAAATGTCCTTGAATGATTCATGGACCGTCCGTGCCCAATTCACTCATCCTCCGTGCTTGTCGTCTCCACCGTAACTCCATTCGCACACCTGATGATCTCGTCAGTTTGAACATATCAGAAAAGCTCTCGTAGTACCACATACTGCCTGAACAATCTCAAGATCGGTCGACAAAAAATCTTACTCTGAGGATCTTCTTTCGGCCCATCGATGTCGCACGCATACTGGATCAGCTCCTTCAACGCACATTCCTTCAGGTAGACTGCTTCCTTCTTTCGCTTGCCGTCTAGCTGATATTGAATTCTTTTTTCAAGCTGGGAGACTGGAAAGGTCTCGACTAGAGGTGCCATTGTGCGTCACCCTTGTCAAGCTGGTACACGTTCGCGCATGCACAAATATCCCGAACTTGCAGCTGCTGCTAATGACGAAAGATTTCGATTGCGTAACGTGCTGGTGACGACAAATCTCAAGGACGATGCAAGTAATGTCCAGTGTCAAGTTCAAAGATGGCAGAGGATGTGGGGAAGAAGCTATTGGCGGAGGTAGAGGAAGTGGGCTTGCATGAGGTGACTAGGGAACGTCGCCAGGCCACGACAAGAAGATGCTGATGATCTACACAGATCTTTCAGAAGTTGAGAGCACAAGCCGGAAGCGAGAAAGACTACTTCGGTCTTCCGCAAACCGATCGGCCGGTTTCAATCGCACTGCAAAGCAAACTGCCAAATACAAAAACGAAGTCTACTCAGCCAGTACTTGAGCTCACGTCAAATGGCACCGGAGGCGGAAAGACGCATTTGCTCTATCATATGATCGCAAAAGCAGTACTGCCAACCAGTCTCGATGGCAAGCAAGCCTGCGTCGTGCTCCTGGACACCGACGGACACTTCAGCGTCCCCCGTCTTGCCCAGCAACTGCAGCTACTCTGCGCACACTCCAGCCATCCGGTCCAGCACCAAGACCACACTCTGCTTTCTGCCCTCAAACACGTTCATATCTTCCGCCCACAATCCCTCAGCTCGACCATAGCCACACTAGCTTCGCTGCCATCCTACCTCTTCGACCAAATCCGACACCACTCGTTTGATCGACCCCTCGCATTCATCGCTCTAGACTCCGCCTCAGCATTCTACTGGCAGACACGAGCAGCAGAGGAAGAAGCCTTCCTGCTCGCAGCAACGACACCACCTGCGAGCGGCGTCAAACCCAAAGCATCATCCAACTGGACACAGCTCAGCACTGCGCTCCAAATCGCATCACAGACGCTCTCATGCCCACTCGTACTTACCTCCTGGAATCTGAATCCGCCGGCCTCGATGCAACAGCACGGTCACGGGCCAGATGGTCAGCGGTCTTTGCGACCAAGCCTGCCAGCGCCGCTCTCACAGCTCGCGACGTTGCGTTTCGTGTTGCAACGCATTCCAATCCGCAAATTTCCTATAGGTATCAGCATGAAAGAAGCCAAACACGAAGCTGAGAACCGGCAGAGGGCAGTCGAGGATGGCAAATTCGAGTGTGTGGTCAACGAATGGGGTGAAGACGGGCGTTTGTTGCAAAGGCTTCAACACGCAGGTGCTGGCTTCAGCTTCACCATCCAAGACGGGGGGGGACTGGTGATCGAAACTGGAAGTGTGGAAGCGGCTTCATAGTTAATGGTATATTCAATCGTCATTCCAATATGCTATCTTTAGAGAAACCATTCTACATCACATCCAAAAACAGAACATCAGGAGCAGATCCATAGCCGGCTGCGCAAGTCATCTTCGTCAGAAATATGTCGCGCATGGCGCCTTCGGAATTGTTCTCCCATGTTCCGGAGCCAATCTTCATCATTCGTCTCATACACTCGATTGGGAGAGTGTGAATGACGAGGGACAGCTCGAAACAAATCACTTTCGCTCCTGGACTCCCAGCGCGGTATCAATCGCAGTAGATATCTGCGCACACATCATTCTTTTCCCACTTCAACTGAACTCAATCCGCCGCGTGAGAATCGTCGAAGGGACTATCATCTCGCCGGCCGGTTGTCTCTTTACTCGCACGCTTGGTGGCCTCCTCGATGATGTCGGAGAGTGCAGGTCCTCGTCGCGGTCGGTCTACCATGCCAGTACCGATTGACGAGCCCATTGACTTGTACGGATTCGGCCTCTTTGCCGCTGAAGAAGCAGGTAGCGTCTCCGATGCATCGAAGAATGGACTCTCGGCTGGCTGGGCTAGAGGCGAGTCGCTGGAAGATATGTTGATGGCATTCAGCAGACTTTGCCGTGCACGAGCGTGCTCGTCGCCATCGTCATCGGAGGAATCGGCATCAGGTTCGGTTAGTGGTGACGGGACCTGTGGAGCGTGCTTGCTTGCAGTACTTGTTGCCACGGACGCGTCGCTCGCTTGGCGCACCGGGAAGCGGCCTTTTTGACCGCCGACGGTGACTTGCGTAGCCTTGGCGCGTACGGAGGTGGAAGGTGAATTGCCGGCGCCGGGCATCACGACCTTGAGGCCCTGGGCCTTGCTATCTGGTGTGCTGGCTATGAATTGTGCTGTATCCTCCGACACGACAGGGGACTTGGCACCCGCCGATCCTGCGATAGAGGAGCCAGAGCTCACAGACTTGACAGAGACCATGCGAGGCGCCAGCCGGTGTGCGGCCAGAGCCGGCATAGGTGTGACACTGTCTTGGTAAATCTCAGACGCCACAGATGACCGCGCCAAAGATGGTGTGATGGAGTTGCGTGTGTACTGAGTGTCTCGCTTTCCGGAGCGTTGTGAAGATGTGTCCGACCATGTGCTGTCCCTAATATCACCCGGCCGGAAGAAGATTGCATCGTCCTCACTGCTCAGTGGACTCTTCGGCGGTTGGCCGTTTCGGAAAGCTGCTGGAATGGGAGGTACTGGAGATGCGTTGCGCGAGCTAGTGCCCCCAGACCCGTTCCTGTTTGTAACTCCTGGAATGTATGCTATCTGGATGATGTTGCTGGCCCGGCTGAGAATGCTGTTCGCCAAGGAACCTCTCGATCGCGTGCTGGCATTGTCCCCATGCATTGCTCTGAACTCTTGGTTTCGCTTCTGCTGCGCAATATCGTCCTCCTCCCACGCTTCCGCTTCAAGCTCCTGCTGCTCCCTCTTCTTCTTGATGTAGAACCGCCAGACGAAGAAGACGATGATGCTGACCGCGAAGACACCTCCAATAACGCCACCAGCGATGGCGCCTACGTTCGGTCCTTGCGGTTCTGCCGACGAGCTCGGGTTCTTTATGCAAGTGGCATACGAGCAAGTGTCGCAAGTCTGCGTCATCAGGGAGCAGATCTCATCACTCCCGCAGCTGGGGCAGGAGGGCGTGCCGCTGGGACACTGCACACATCTCCTGAATATCGTCTTGAGGGTATTTTCAACAGCTTCTGCCATGTTAGAGTCTCTCGAATGCATGCGGCGTGTATCCGACTGACCCCGGGCCGAACGGCGTCGCTGTGAGATGGGCATTGTTGCGGCGCGTATGCTGCGGCTGTGAAGGTCTCGCGCAGTCCCACCGCTCCCAGAGGACCCTTAATCGTTGCTTGTCAGAGCCAAATTCCTATTGTCCAGCGACCATACCACCCCAATCCCGTCCCTTGTCCGCTGAGCTGCCAGTTCGATGTTCCTGTATCGGATGAACAGGCTCAGTTGCGCAGGAGTGGTAGTGGAACAATAGAAACGAACGACTGCCGACGGACTCGGTGAATTTCTGTATGAATGCCTTGTTAGGTGTTGTGCCGTTGTCGTTGTGGAGATACTCTTGTCTTCTGTAGGAGGTAGGTCGCGCTGGGTTCGCTGTCGGTGCCGGATGGATCTGGATTGGTTGCGACGACGACTCCCCCGCAGATCATTTCCACTACCTTCTTCTCGCTTGGCGTCCACCTGCGACATGTGGGTGGGAGGTTGGCGGGCAAGTTTCTTTGTTATCGGGCCAGCAATTCCATTCAACATCACTACGCTCAAGGAATATACATCTCGACATGGACAAGACGTCTCATCGCCGGACAGGCGTCTGTCTACATTACCTGGAGCAGTGGCGACCATACAACAAGCGCACGTTTGTTTTGACACGACGAGCTGGACTCATCACGCTTCGTCGTCTTCGACTGCTCTTCCACATCTTTGTCTTTCTCTTGACTTCAGAGACAAGCCAAGTTACTAGTCATGAGCGAGAAGTATCACGCCGATCCAGTGTACATGAGAACGCGTGGACCAGAGCGATGACGAGCTGGCTGGCCTCGCTCGCTCTGTGCTCCGAAACGTGACTTTGATATGTTTGCATCGTGTGAAAATGCCGCAACGTGATGACATCCATGAAGTGCCTCGGTCGGACACGGCTATCTTGCACCTCGCCAGAGGCGTGCATTCATGCTGTCCGTATCTGTATCTCTTGCGCCTTCTGTCACTGCAGCGTCGTTCCGCCGGCGCTCAGCTGGGATCGACAGCCGCTGCTAGGCTCGCCAGTATAGTGGCAGCAGGATTCAGTCGCCGCTCATCCAACAAGATCAGCACGCGGCCGTGGGTGTGGAGCACTGCTGCAAGCACTAAAAGCAAGCTACATGCAAATACTCTGCTTCTTAACTAAGACTTTTTGTGCATGGACGCCGACACTATATTGCGAGCCGATGTTTGTGCTCGAAAGCACTTGGCTGAGAAAGTTATCAAGTCCTGCCACAGCATTGGCATTGTCAACACAAAAATGGCCACCCGGATACGACCCAGATCGACTCTGGATTGTGCCATAAGATCGCGATTATCGGCCAACGGAAGCAACGGGAGCTGGTCATGCTGCTCTTCTTATGGAGGAAGAGGGCACTAGGTGGCGATTGCTGAGTGCTGTAGAAGACGCTATGAGGGCGGCCTTGAAACAGGATGGTGGGACTGCAGTCTCGCGAAAGGAGATTCGGCTCGTGTTGAATGCGATTGGAGATCAAAAGCGAGTGTTACCGAGCTGCAGGGATGAGAGTGGCAAGGTGAGGTCGCAGTCTTCTGCCAATGCTGACGAATTGCCACGGTACAGTGAGGTGCGGCGTGGGACGATTGCATGATAGGCGGCTGCGCCTGCTGCTCGAGCGATTTGCAGGTTCATTCAGATGCACTTCGACCAAGATGGTAATCTTCTATCTCCACGTAGAGACGCAAGGTCCAGAAGGAAGCTGACCAAACCTGGTCGCCGGTGCATTCAAGTCGCGTGGTTGGCGCTTTCTTGCACGTGGCTGTGTCTTTTGTCCGAAGCCAAAGTCTGAACCAGAATAGATCATCAAGCCTTTAACCCGCTGCCACTCCTCGGCGTACGCTTGATATAATCATACGATCGCTAGTTTCACAGCCATTCTGATCAGTGCGGATGTGGGCACATTGAGTCGTCGTCGTCGCGTACGAGAAGAAAGTGAACTATATCGAAATCGAAGCAAACATGTGAGGTAGGACGACAGGTACGTCAGTCTCGTATGTGGGCTTGCGCGTGTCTCGAGATGCCGGTCTACGACAAATATCCTTCAGCGACCCGTTGCAGAGACGCTATGTCATGCGGTGAACGCCACCAGCGAGGACATACAGCACGTTTGCGCTGTGTGAAGGAAGACCATGGTTGACCAATCTGCAAAGCTTTTAGGGCGCTGCGGCACAATATACGTACCGGAGCTCAGCCTACGACATCACGAAGTCGACCATCAGGAGTGCAAAGAGGGAGCTTCGCTTACTTTTGTCTGAATACCGCAGCCATGGCCTACAGTCACCAAATGCGAGCTACCTTCATCCCTGGTGGCGCATACGATGATGGGTACTATGATCCACCACCAGCCCCGGAACTGATGGCGCCGGAGCCGCAGAGGTACGACATTCCACCGTCCTAACCCGTCCGCCAAGTCTGTGGACTTGGAAAGACTCCTGTAGTACCGGGCACATGCCTGACCACACGAACTGACAAACTTGTCTCCCAGGATCAATCTAGACATGGGTAACCAGCTCCAAGATGGACTCCACAACATGAATCTCAATGCGCGAAACTTTACAGGATCGACAAACAACGGTCGTGATGCACCGAACTCTTCGCTCTTTCCCAAGCTCGTCAATCCTCCACCAAATGTACCGCCCTCGGACGATGAGCTCGAAGCTACGTTGGAAAATGCGCGAACGACAGTACTCAACTCGAACGATCCGGACATGCAGCTGGCATGGGCGGCAGATGCGTTGGTGTATGCGGGAGTCTGCGCCGATAACGAGGAAAGGATTGCAGCAGCAAAGCCTCAAGCAGCAAGGACGTCAACGCCGAGAATAGAACACCAGCTCAAAGTCGACGCCATGAACATTGTCACATTTCTTGCCGATCAGCATCACCCAAAGGCGGAATTCTTGAAAGGCATGTGGCTGGAATGGGGCAGATTCGGGCAAAGAGAGGACAAGAAGGAGGCGTTCAGGTGCTATTCGAGGGCAGCAGACAGAGGATACGCAAGAGCGGAATACAGGATTGGTATGCTTTATGAGAGCTACAACGACCCGATCAAGGCGTTGCGCCACTACCATCGAGGAGTCGAGGTTAATGACGCAGCAAGCTGCTATAGGCTGGGTATGATGACGCTGCGAGGGCAACATGGACAGCAGCAGGACTTCATAAAGGGCCTCGATCTGATCAGGAGAAGTGCTGAGGCTGCGGATGAGAATGCGGCTCAGGGCGCATACGTCTACGGCATGCTGTTGATGCGCGAACTGCCTCAGATTGACGTGCCGGAAGCGTTACTGCCGTACGATGAACGTCTCGCCAAGATCAACATCGAAAAAGCAGCGTATCTCAAGTTTGCGAAGGCACAGCTCAAGATGGGCTCCGCGTATGAGCTCGGATCACTTGGCTGCGACTTCAGGCCCGATTTGAGCATACACTACAACGCTCTGGCTTCCAAGCAAGGCGAGGCAGAAGCGGATATGGCACTCAGCAAATGGTTCTTGGTCGGATCTGAAGGCTTCCTTCCCAAGAACGAGGAGCTGGCGTACACCTATGCCGAAAGGTCAGCTCAGGCTAGCTTGCCCACAGCGGAGTTCGCTATGGGCTACTTCAATGAGATCGGCATGTATGTGCCTACTAACTTGGACAAGGCGATGGAATGGTATCAGAAAGCGTCACTCCATGGTAACCAGGATGCGAAGGGACGCATAGAAGGTTTGAACAGGAAGCAAGTGCTTAATCGGCGAGACCATGAGAATGTGGCAATCAACAAAATCAAGAGCCAATACGGTTCGATGCGTGGTAAAAGGCCTGAGAGATTTAGACATGCACAGCAGCCTGGCATCGGCGGAATCGCCGAGGAGAGCTATAGCGTTGGCGCATCAAATGATGGGTTGGAGGGAACCGTGCTCAGTGGTGCCGGGTCACAACCGTCACGAGGGACCACACCGTACCCCCTTGACGGAGGGCCCCCACGTGTCCCTCCAAACATCAGACCTGGGTCTGCGGCACCATATCCACTCCAGGATGGGCCACCATTGCAAGCGTTTCCGGGCCCACGGCTGGGACCAAACGGTGGTTACTTGAACGGACCACAGCTAATGCAGCGTCCCGCCACCACAATAGGGCCTGACCCTAGACCCAACTCAGCGTTCCAGGTCAACTCCGACCAAGGACGTTCAGCTTCGACCCAGACTGTACCTCGATTACCGTCACAGGGTGGCACGCCTCCACAGCCTCCATATGTTGGCTACCCGCCCAGCTCAGGCCCACCAAGCCGACCGCTGACAGCATCGCCAACGGCACCATCGTGTGGTGCCGTGCCGCGTCCTGGTCCGGACAGAATAGTAAGTAGCCCGCTAGGCACTCACCAATCTCCAGCCGGCGCTCCGTCAGTCCCAAGACCACAACTTGGCATGATGCCACCACGCCAAAGCCCTGCACCAACCGGCCGCGGCCAAGCCGTGGACATAGGCTATGCAGCGCCCCTCGAACACCGTCGACCACGCGCCTACGGCGCTCAACCAGGCCAAAGCGCATCATGCCCAGGCTTACCTCCAGCCCTCCCACACAGCGACAGTATGCCAAATCTCGACGCTCCACTGTCTCATCAAGGTACTGCGGCTGGATCGGGACCGAGTAGCGCTCCGCCCTCGCGACCGGACTCCAGGCCATCCACTGCTGATAATAGGGTGCCAAGTGGAGCGGCGCCGCGACCACAGCTTCCTGTTCCGTCGACACCGCCGGCATCAACGCCAAAGCCGAGTGCAGGATCTCAGCCAGCGAAGGGACCAAAGACATTCGATGAGATGGGCGTGCCGAAGCAGAAGCAGGATGGTGAATGTGTAAGTCTCATGCCATGTCTGTGCTCCGTTGGAAGGGTTTGCTAATATCTCGCGCAGGTCATCATGTAGTGTTTTCTTGTTCCTACTGCGTGGTGTGCATGGCGTGGTGCTGCGTTCGCATATTAGTATTGACAGATTGGGGTCATCAGTACAGTCTACTTGGCAGTTGAGCATGGCGATAGGCGTTCACTGAGCGAGACTGCTTGCTCAGCAAAGGGAACATGCTGCGAAGCTTTCCATTGCGTTCCCTACGGCTACATTGAATCGGCAAATGCTATCTGAAGTATTTACATATTCTTGCTCCTCGCCGAAACTTACCTTCCCATTGCTACACTATCGATGCTAAAAAATGAGCCAGATGCATGTCGTAACATATATCAAATCAACATTCACCTTCGCACCTCCCGCTTCACCCCCACGCGGTGCCCGCACTGCTTCGCCACCGTAGATCTCCCTCTTTGATCAGACGCCAGAATAGAGCGAGTCGGCCAACCAGTCGTCCTTAGCCCTCGGCGCGCTTGGCGTCCTCGAGCTCTTGCTCAATGACCGAATCAACTCGCCGCCTTTGACAAGTAGATGCCGGAGCCTCTCGCCAAAGCGCTTGATCCTGAACTCTGTCTTCCCCATGCCGACTACACCATCGAACGTGTGAGGCGACCCCGTGACGCCAATGCGATCATCAGTACCCAAAGCCCCGGCATCATACATGGTGTTGCCCTCCATGTCCAGAGATGAGGCGGCACGCGTGGCGTCTAGGCGTACAGGCTTGTTTTTACGCAGCTTGGTGAGGCGCTTTGGAAAGGCAGAATTACGCTGCCTCTCTGAGCTGTTATCCGAGAAGAAAGAGCGCACCTCATCCAGCTGGAGATTGACCGGTGGTGTAAGGCCGCTGGTGGGATACCTTTCGCCAGGCTTGTGTGGCACAACGTCTGAGATCGTGGACGGGCTTCGTTCCTGACTGTCAGTGGTGGCCGTCAAATGGGCATGGGTACGGCCAGTCAATCCGATCTTCTTTGAGATGGAGCCAATGATTGAGCGCTTGGACTTGTTGCGGATGGGCGCAGACTTGACGCCAGTGGCCTGCTCTGTAGTAATGGACTCGGAGCAATCATGGGTAGTCATGATGG
This sequence comes from Teratosphaeria epicoccoides, assembly GCA_021401465.1. Taxonomy (NCBI): domain Eukaryota; kingdom Fungi; phylum Ascomycota; class Dothideomycetes; order Mycosphaerellales; family Teratosphaeriaceae; genus Teratosphaeria; species Teratosphaeria epicoccoides. Next base: position 36,422 of record JADDMT010000078.1, on the reverse strand, counting down.
AGCCAATATCAACGCCTTTGTTGGTGTCTGTTGGCTCACCTGAGGTGGCAACTTCAGACGCGCCCAGGAGAACCAGTCCGGACGACTCGGTCGTGTGCACCTCAGATGGAATACTCAGGTCGACTGGCACATTGGACCCAGCCCAGGGATAGTTCTCATCCTGGTTCCATGGCCTGCTAGCACTGGAGATGATCATCGAGCGCTTTCCACGAGTGATTGGATTCATCTCAGGTGGCAGCATCGTGAGGACATCTTCCTCCGAAAGTGGTGACTTGTTGCGTATGACAGCTGATAGTGGACGGGCAGGCAGCTCCTTTCCAAGCTCAGAGGGTGCTGAGATGGAGCCAGACAAGTAAGACTGCTTACCCTCGATGGAGTTGACCGCCGAGACCTTGTCCGCTGAAGCTGACTCTGGGAGCGGCGGCAGCTCCTTGTCCATCAACAGGCGTCGTGACACCGGTACAACTGAGTCGTGAGTGCTATTCATGACGATATCTTCGGCTCGTTCAGCAAGAGTGCGGAAGCCAGCAGAGGTACGGGTTGACAGGACAGTATCAGGCCTGCCACCGGCGCCGAGGTGATGGATGTCTTCGATGGTGTGAGCAACTTCCTCATCAGAAGACACAACGCTGTCCAGGTGAAGGTTGCGCAGGCATGGTAACAGAGTCGATAGCTTATCTGACAAACCGCTCATGGAAGGTATCGACAACCTATTCACCTGCGTCGCGACGCTCAAGAAATCTTCCGGCGACAGTGGGCGGCTGCCAGGGTCCTCGGGTTCTTCAATCTTTGTGGACTCCTGCACTTCGACGACCGGTATTTCTGGAGCTTGCTCTGGCTCCTCCTCGTCGTCATCGGCATCGCTTCCGTCACCATTAAAGAAGCTGCTGAACTCCTCAGGCTTGCTGAAGAAACTGGTGTATCGGTCTCTCAACGGCTCTGTGCTCTGAGGTCGCTGTGGCGAAGGGGCGTAGATGCCGGCGAAGTCACGACGCCGTACAATTTCCATCGATTGCGCAGGACGAATCTCCAAAGCCTCATTCAGCTTGTCGATGAGATTCATGCGAGAAAAATTAAGCGATGGCAAGTCTCTGATCTCGGCGATTGGGCGATTGCCATGGCGTGCAGTCCGGCGTGCCTTCGCTTTTTCCGCTGTCTCCTGCATGCGACGCTCTTGCATGGCCTTGACGGCTGCAATGCGCGCAGGTAGATGCGGTTGATTGTTTTCGTTCCGAGAGCCGGAACGCCTACGGTCAATAATACTCATGTCTTCCACCGACTCTTCCTTGAGACCAGGCAAGTGGCCGCTCGCAAACCTCGTAGCGATTGCATTGCCACCAGGAAAGCGCAGGTCGGTCGTGCTCTCCTGGGATCCTGATCGACTGGAAGCTGTACTGACATCAATAGGCGAGAGCCGGCGAGTGATTGACTTGCCCTTGTTCGATATGCTCTCGGAGAACGGACCAGGCTCCCGGCGAGGCTCGGCCTTCTTGATTTTCAAAGGCGCGACCTGGTCTGCAAACGTCACCGAGCTGCGGCGTGCGCGGTTGGGACCCAAGCTTCCAGCGTTTGACTTGGACGGTGGCGCGTCTAGCTTATCTGGAGAGCTGCTTGGCGGTATCGTGACAATCTGCGGCTTGCTGACGGTAATAGTCGTGTTCGGCAACGAGAAGCGGACCGCAACATCCGTGACTAGCTCTGAGTTGGTGTTGCAAGTCGACGTCTCAGCGACGGTGCTCAAGTCCGGAGGCAGCGAGTAGCGATTACTCGTTGGTGTGCTAGAAGTAGTCGAAGTACTGTTGGGAAGCTGCACAGATTTGGAGTATGTCCTTGGCGTACGTGGAGTGGGAGGTGGCAACGACTCCTCAGTGGACAGGGTGACATCGAGGGCCGACCGACCGAGCCCGCTAGTGGTATCTTCCCGCCTGTTGTCACTGTTGAGGCGAAGAGTCTCTTCGATGCCCAGTGTTTGCGTCTGAAGTGGGCTGACTGCAGAACTTTTGTTGACGATCTCGTCAGATCGAAGCGGGCTGACAGGCCTTTGAAGTAAATCGTGATTATGAACAGATTGCTCTACGGTCTTGGTGACAGCTTCTGGTTGAGGCGTCGTCTTCTCCTTGGACCGCTGATGCTGAAGAGTGATGGTGTCGGCGTCAAGGATGAAAGGTTCTCTTGACTGCGTGTCATCCGTCTGCGTGGTCGAATCGAGGGGCGCAGAAAACCGAAGAGCATAGTCAGAAACACCCACAGGAGAGCCAGCACTACTGATAGTACCTTCACTTGGGGCAGATCCTGCCGATGAAACCTGTCTTTCCGGGCTTGGCGTGTCAACAATGGGTTCGGCATCCGAAGCCTCCGGCTTGTCGATCGTCGACTTGGCAGTAATCTTACTCTGCTCACGCTGCAGCGCAGCTTGAATGACCATCTCAGTTGAACTGTTACCAATGTGCAAGCCTGTCGTGGTCTGGTCCTCGGTGCTGGTGGGCGACAGTTCGGCTTTGACCATCTCTCTGGTCAAGCGATTCGTTGACTTGGGTGGCGATGCTGACAGTTCGGGAATTTTTACAGGAGAAGCTGGAAGCTCTACAGGAGCCTCAAACTCTTCAATAATGGTGAAGCGCGGTGTCTCGTTGGCAGCCATCTCATGGTATTCCGAAATGTCGAGATCAGTGTTCTCCTGTTCAACCTTAAGTTGCTGGGCCCGGTGGACTGCGATAGCCTTGTCGTGCTCTGTTTCGCTCTGAGCAGCCGGCTCTACGGCAGCCTTGGACTCGAGCATTGCTTTCACACGCTGCACAAAGCCTGTAGGCGGCACTGATGCATGATGCATTGGCACGTCTGACTCATCATTGGATTTGTCGAGGCCGTCCGCATATTCCAAGTACTTGACTGGTAGGACAGGCTCACTCGAGGAGTCCGGTAGATCAGTCAGGGCCGGATCAATGAACAATGGATCGACGGCGACCTGGATCGTGGTATGGTCTCGAGGTGTTGAAGGGCTGGAAGACGTCGGAACCGTGGCTCCTGTGCCTGATGATGGTGGGTCTGAAGATGGTGGGCCTAGGTCGGTCAATGGCGTATCCGTACGGTGAGGCAGGTTACGCGCCAGCCGCGCAGCATTGTGGAACATATGATGGGCTATTGGTGCGGCGTTGACAGGTGGTGGAGGGCCGCGATGACCTTGATAGCCATAATTTGCGTACGGTATCGGAGTATGGGAAACGTAACCTGGTCTTGGCGCATCGTAAGGAACAGCTGCATGGTAGGCTCTTGGAGGACCGCTCGGGCCGTTCCTATATCCTCCATGCTGCTGGCCTGGGTATTGTGGCACAGGATGTTGGCCAGCCAATGCATGAGTGGATCTCATCGCGCTGGGGTAATACGCAAAGTGAGGCTGCTCATATCCGACTGGGGGTGAAGTGCTCATAGTCCTCGGCGGTGGATATACAGTACCATCCAGACCATAACCATGGCCGTCATCGCCGTGGTGCAGCACCGGAGGCGGGCGTTGACTTAGTCCCGATGGTCTCCTCTGTGCATGATGCAATGGAGCCAGTGGCAGTCCTTGAGAGGACAGATCGCTCAAAGCAGGAGATGGAGACCTGTATCCTGGTCGCTTAAGCCGTGTCGGGTACACGTACGGCGGGCGATTCTCCGGCATTGGTGGCGGGACAGGACGAAGACGTGCACCGTTGTGTGGCTCATGACCGGCGCTTTTGAGGCTGGTTGCTGAGCGGTGGCGAGGCAGCTGACCAGACGGAGCGGACGTCATTGAATATGAGCGACTGTCCCTTCCAGATCTGTCCAATGTTGGTGGCGGCACCTGTAACGGCGTCTTTCCAAACGTCGTCGGAGGTATAGAAGGTGGCATACTCTGCAAACTCGTGAATGAGCCACGACGGGCATAGGATGTGCTGTCGCTGATGCGCGATGTCTGTGAAGGAGCGTAGTGGTGCGAACTAGTGCCTGTGGGGTAATGGTGAGACGATCCCATTGATGGACGAGGAGCATGAGCTCTACGTGGATGTGCAGGACGAGGCAGGGTCGGTAGACGTGTCTGGTTGATCGACAAGACCCCAATATCGCCGGTGTCCGTGGTAGTCTTGAGCATGCTGAGCACGCCGGCATTGGAAAACATGTCGTTGCCCTTCGCTGGCGGAGGGCCTGACCTGACCGAATGGGAAGCGCCCGTCATACCAGACACATTGCTGGCTCTGCTGTTGCGTCCGCTGATGCTCGAGACTGGGTCGGTGAAGGGCATTGTGCTGCCTTCGGAGCGTGTTCCAAATGAGTGTCAAGTCCAAGATGGGCTATCCAAGAGACCCGAAAACGAGGAAATCTTGCGCGACGAGCTGTGACGCGAAGGGATGGATGTTGATGGTTGTTGGAGGGACTGCAAATACGCGGAAAGTGAAGCAAGCAGTAAGGTAGCCCAGCTGTTTGAGTTGATGGAAGGCTAGACCTGCCATCTAATACTGTCGCTACGGAGGCGCCACGATCTCTGCAGCAGTCGCAACTGTGCTCCGGGGATGTTGTAAGTGTTGGGATAGTAGATCAAGTAGGCACAGGTGAATCCAGCGGAAGGATGATGCTCAGCAGTTGCGGTTGTGGTCTGACGCAGGGTCTTCGCTCTTGCCACCCTCTAAAAAGCACATGGGAGCGCACATCAGGAAGGAGCAGGCTACTGCTTCTAGATCAGCTTTGTGACAACCAACCAAATGCCCATATCCGACGGCAAACAATGACAGTCGCGTCAGGCCCTACAGGCCTGCAGACTTGGGGTGGTCAATCTCAACATGCATTTTGAACCTACCGTAGGGTATCTCAAGCTTGCTGAACGACCATGACGCACCTGCCCAAGAATGCGTCTTTATTCTCGCTTCTAGACCCATTCGCACCACCCGCACACCTCCAATGCAATAAAGCTGTACCCAAACCAGTCAGTGCCTACTGAGTTACAGTCGCGGTCGCACCAATTGGCAGCTGAGCGCCTTCTGCTTGACCCGCCACGCCTGGATGACCCGACCCAATATGACTGTCAGTGGCCGGGATGCCATTCTTCTCCTGCTCCCACTTGGCCGGCTTGTACCATTGCGGTTCTCTCCCTGGACACGAATTAGCGATCGATCCCACTGACGCCTATCCACGACGGGCTTACATGGTCCCTCGTCGCTCAGCTCACAGCCACCTTTGCATTCGCATGTACCACCAACGCTTTTGGGCAAGTTCGCTTCAGGCACTTGTGCCAATAGCTCGCTCTTATACCCACTGCCCAGAACATGGATCTTTGCAACGGTGACCGGGTCCAAGAACCCCTTGACGACACTGAAGACACTGCTGAATCCCCAAGGCGCGTTAATGAGGTAAAGCTTACCCAGCCTCTCTGGATAGTAGTTCTGCGAGATCGCCGAGGCCTTCTTCACGTACTCGTAGACTGACGGGATGCGGGTGACGCCAACACCCTTCAAGTCCATGATTGTGCAGCAAGTCTCGAGCAATGAGCCGGCCTTGCGCGAGCAAGCAGGTAAGCGCGGATCAGCCAGCTTTTCGTACTCCGTTACCAGGTTCTGCAGCATGCGCTCGTCCGATGTGATCTTCCTCATGGCCGCCAGATCAATCTTGCCATAGTGCTCGATGTAGACAGGTCGACCTTCTTTATCCGTCTTGTGGTAGTATTGTGGATAGTATTGGAAGACCTGAGGCTTCTCCTTGTAGTCGAATGTCTTGGTAAGGTTGTCGACACCACCGCCGAAGTCCTTGCGCCATTTCTCAGTATCCTCGAACCTGGAAGCATTCATTGTCAGTATCACATGACAGACTGTAGGTACCTTGATGGTCTGAGCCTACATTTTTTTGGACGCCTGAACGTCAAACTTCCTGGCTCTTAAGAAGCGCAGCATCGTCAATGTGTCCAGTCGCTCCGTGTAGCCTTCCTGCTCCAGCATCATCCGCAGTTGGTGGACCGCAGCATCTTGCTCCTTTGTCGTGTGACCTGGATGGCCTGATTGATTGTTCGGAGACGTAGTAGGGAAGTCGTAGTGGTCATATTTGGGGTCAAGGTCCATATGCGGATTGGCGGCCATATTTGTCTCGTTGGCCGCTCAATGCGGGCTTGGTACACTCTTACGTCGGTCTGGCAGGTCGGAGGCTTTCAAAATGTCACAGGTGTCGTGCGTCTCGCGTATAGTGAAGAAGTGTGTAGCTAGGGGCAGCAGAAATTGTCGCAGTTAACTGCTTTGGTGGGGAGGTTCCAGAAGTCGAGGATGATCTTCAGGTGCTGATGCGATATGACGCGGGAATCCTGCTTTAGGAAGGACCCCCCTCATAATGTGAGACCTAGAGCACGTTTTGCAAGCACTGGTGTTAACGCCGATGCCTGTGACAACGGTAAACCTTGGTGCGTTTCGAGGATCCGAAATAGACGGGATGATGGCTGCAGTCCGCGCGGTTGTCTGACAGCCAGTCGGAATACCAACATCAAGACTCACGATTTGACATGCTGATCTTGACACAGTGAATCCAGCCACTGTCAACAACCCGTGCGCTAGACTCAAAGCTGACGAGCAGAGGTCCATCATATCTACCGCTGAGGAACTACCTCGCCATCTGTAGGTCTGAGCATCGCGTCCAAATAACGATAACCATGGCGCCGGCTTGCAATGCAGCTTCAAAGACAACCTCAAGACTTGCCGCCCTTCTTCCCACCACGCCCACCTCTCGCTGCCTTCAGTGCTTGCTGCCTCTCCAACCTCGCCATCTGTTCTTTTTTTTCCTTGTCAAGCAGCTCCTTCTCTTGCTTTTCAGCCTCCTTGCGTGCTACAGCCTCCTCTCTCTGCTGCCTCACAAGCTTTAGCCTTTCCAAATCCGAGCGCGCTTCTTCCGTTTTGCCCTCAGCATGGAGCTTCTGATAGCGCTCCTTGGCTTGCTGTGCCTGTAAAGCCTCGCGCTCGCGGCGGGAGAGTTGAGAAGGGTCCACATCTTTCTTGACCTTCTTCGGCTCTTCCGCTATAGCCGGTGCAGCCACAGCCGTTGCGACTTGCTTCTGCGCAGCGCTTGAGTGGTTCGGGTTTGCGGGCATGTCGTCGTCCTCTTCTTCGCTGTCGCTCGGCGGCAGGTCGCCCGGGTTGACTGGACCCTGCTTCTTCTTGATTGCAGCCTCCTTCTTTGCCTTCGCCGCTGCTCTACGCTCCTCGCGGGTCATCTCCTGCTGTGTTTGCTTTGGTGCCTCGTCCTCGTCCTCTTCGCTAGACTCCTGGTCGCTGTCGTCCGAGTCCTCCTCGCTCGAGTCGTCCTGAGCCGGCTCAGCCCACATGCTCCGCTCTACGCCATCTGCATCGAGGGGTCTAAGGTTCTTGCTGAATTGACGTCCGCCTGCAGTGTATTTGTCAGTCCTTGTTTTGCATGGCAGAGATTCCTCAGAACTTACCACCACGCTTCGCCTTCTGGTATTTGCCAGCACGGCCTCGAGTCGAGCTCGACATGCTTGTTGTGTGCAAAGATTGTGACTATGCTAATATGCGTGGAATCGGTCGCGGCTGCTGAGCTTGTTGTTGAGACCGTGTGTGCCGAGCCGCGAGGTCAATACAAAAGTTTATCCAGCGCTCAGATCGCCTTGGTGAATGCAGATGTCCTCTCGGCCTGTAAGAGTCACCTGCAATCCGTCACGCCTTATCTACTACCCTGACCATAGAACGAACGGCTAGCCGAGCCGTCACCTGCGTAGTCAGCAACGCCAAGAAATTCAAGCCCAACTCGCTCGTTGGGCCCTAGGCACTTCACCTCTTTTCTTTCTTTCTTCAAACTGAAACCCTCCCTATTATCCATGTCTGGCAGGACTCATGCTCGATAGCTGAACTAGACGGGAAATGGAAGGGCAGAATGAATCTCGTCTGCTTACCCCTGGCCTTCTTGACGCGTAGGAGGAAAGGAAATTTTCATTCGACGGAACATACGCGTAGTGACTGCATGCCCTATGATACTGCCAGCGTTGTACGCTTCATGGAGCATCTCTGTCGATACTCAAGCCACAGGGACATGGTTTTATGCCATTGCGGCGTGCTCTGTCGGCGGCCAGCGAACGACGCGTCGTACTTCTGCTATTGCTAAGCCTCCGAGATCTTCAGATCATCACCAACCTCCTCAATAGCCTTCAACAACCCGCCCACAGTTCCCTTAGTAGTCTGTCCGTTCACAACCACTCTGAAGAAACTCCCGTCCTTACCAGGCGCATAATCGACCATGAAACCCCGCGGGACAAGCGCCTTCGTGATCTCCGCCGTTCTCCTCGTATTCCTGTTCCGCCAGCCCACTCCACTACCTTCGTTTTCTTTGCCAAAATAGAACGCGACCTGCAAACATGGAGGCGGACTCTCTGACACCAGATTGAACTTCGCATTTGCAGATACAGCTGCCGCGAAATAAGTAGCTGTGTCAAAAGCATTGTCGATATGCGCCGCCAGACCTGAAGTCCCATAGTATATCCACGACAGCGCGAGCTTCAGCGCATCGCCGCGTCGTCCACACTGCGGTGTCAGATCAGCTAGATCCCACACTTCTTTGACCTCAGCTTCTTGATTAGGCTGTGCATCTGGTATCGCAGAGTTCACGGCGCTGTCATCCTCACGATCGTGGAACAAGTATCCAGCCGGCAGCGTCATGCCCTTGTGGAACTCTCTTAGATCCTTCGCAAGCAAGAAACTGCAGGTGAGCGGTATATTCATCATTTTGTGCGGGCACAATGTAATCGAATCCGCGAGCTCAGAGCCCTTCAGCTTATGACGCTGCTTTTCCGAGAAGATGACAGGTCCACCCCACGAGCCATCAACGTGCAGCCAGAGACCGTGCTTTTTCGCCAAAGCAGAGATCTCGGCTAGCGGATCATACGAGCCAAGGACGGTGGTACCAGCTGTAGCATTGATATAGAACGGCGTCTCGCCAGCCTGCTCACTTTCCTGGATCATGCGATCCAGCTCACTTGGCTTCATCCGCCCTTGCTCATCCACAGGAACGCTTCTCACTGCTTTGCTCCCGAAGCCGAACATCTGCGCAGCTTTATCCACGCTGTAATGTCCATGCGCGCTCGTGAACAAAACAAATCGTTTGCTTCCATAGCCTTCACTTTTGGTTTCAGGATGCAACTTGTTTCGTGCTATCACCATCGAACTCTGATTCGCTGCACTACCACCGGGCTGGCTCACACCGCCAGCGAAAGCGCCTTTTAAGCCAAAGAGGTTGGCCAAGGCTTTGGCCGTTTGCTTCTCAATGACAGTCAGGACCGGTGAAACCTGGTAAACGTGCACATTCGTATTCAAGCTTGATAGGAGCATGTCCGCTGCCAGTCCAACAGGAGTGATCGACGCATATAGTTTGTCCAAGAATCCTTGATCCCAAGTGTTGACGCTGTACTGATGGATTTTCTCGACAATATCCAGCAAGCCAGCCTTGCCTTGGGGTTGATTCGGCAAAGAGACGCTCAGCAATTGCTGTAGTTTTTGGGGTGGATGATGCTCCAATATGTTGGCTCGAGGCCCGTGACCAGGCTGCTGCAGGCCATGGCCGAAAGACTTTGTGAGAGCGTCCTCGTCTGCAGACCGTATGAATTTGAGGACGGAATCTTTCACTGCGGAAAGGAGCTGATCATGATCAGTGTGATGACTCTGGGGCAAGCGTCTAGGGATGCTTCACCTCATCCGCTTCGTCAGCCCTTTGCACTCGCTTTTGTTTCCCATTGATCGTCGACTTGGCTTCCATGTTGGAGAGGAGGGCTGGAGACGAATGATGGTGGCACAGTGCAAGTCAACAGGTCTATATGATACAGATAGTAGACATGAGAACCACCAACCTTAAAGTTACACTATGGACGCTTGCATCACACCAAGCATGGAAGCCATCAGTACCGAGATCACCGCCAGGTTGTAAGAAAATTATGTACGAATTACCTTTGTGTTGTAGGATGAAGTGACGTCGTAGAACGAAAACAGTCTGGGGTATCTCCGCTCTCCTCCGTTCGCATGAGATGTGCGCTTAGCTAGGTATGCTTTACATACGATGTATGTACAATCTTGCATCTGCCTATCATTCGTGCAGCGTTGCTTTGGTGTGGAGCGTGTGATGAAGCCTCGTCGTTGTTGACAGGGCCGTCCTGTTCCTCAAGCATCCAGGCCAAGCTTCATCCAGACACTGCCGCAGTTGCAGAAGCCCCAGCTCCAACACCAGCACAATCGGACCTCAAGCCTTCCCCGGGCGTGGTTTTAATAACCATTTTCTTCTCCTTGCTGGTCCTCTCAGCTTTGCGATTCGCGTGTCTTTCGCGAGCGAGCTCAAGCGGTGTCTTCTTTACTTCAGCTGCGACGGCACCGGCAGCATTTCCTTCCGGAGCCTCTCTGGCAGCGCGTCCGTCGAGTTTCTTGCATTTGTCGATTTCAGAAAAGCTTTGAAATCCGTCATTGCTAGCTTTTACTCTGCTCTGTTTGATCCAGTCCTGCCTCCTCCTTTTGTACAAATCCATCTTCCAGTTCTTCCACACCGCGCGACCACAACTGCTTTCTCGCAGCTGGGCCTCATTCTCGGCAAGCTCCTCGGCGATGCGCTCACGGATGAATGCTAGGCCATGGGTGCCTTCCCAGATGCAGTCAACAACATGCGAACCATTCTTATCAAGAGCAAGTTCGCCAATGTGGCCATAGTAGTGCTGTATGAGCTTACGACGGGTAATGATTGAAGCATTTTTGGTTGTGAGAGCGGCTTGTATGGTGCGACAAATAGTGATACTCTTGGCCATTTTCAGCAAGACCTCTGGGTCCAGCTTGACAAGTGAGTCCAAGATCAGGCTACTCAGCGCTCCAGGCACGAGAAGCATGGCCTGTGCCAATTTATTGAAATGTACTTGTGCGGTGCCTGAAGACCGGTCCTGCAGCTGAGACGCACCATCCGTGGCGTTGCTCTGGACACTGTCGTGTGGTGCATGTCCGTTGACTTCGTTTTGGACCTGCCCGAACTTGAGCAGCTTTTTGACATCGAAGCCGTTTGCGTCTTGAAGAGCGCTGTCAATGGTAGCTGCAATGACTTGTGTGTCGACGTCACGGATTACGCAGCGCTCGATCAGCGTTCGAAGCACCACAGTCCTGTTGCGCTCCAGCAAACTCGGCATGACGGGTATCAATATCTCGTGCGCCTCGTAAAGATCGTCCTTGCTCATTCTTTCCAGGATCCGACATACTACATACGCAGCAATTTCGTTACGCGCGAATGACGCTAGCCTCTCCGTGAAGAACTCTCTCATCAGGTTCTTGAAGGTCTTGCCGGGAGCACAGGTTATGATCTGCTCGACCAGATGTGAGCCTACAGTATCGTAGACCAAGCCACTGATGAACGCTGCGCTCGCACTATCGGCACTTATTGGATCATCTGGCAGGAGTACTCGCAGGATCGATGTCTGATCTTTCGCCCGTTGCTTCCCGAGATGTGTGAGCTCGATCTTTAGCAGGAGCTGAAGCGTCGGACTGCCGTTGGGGTGTGTTGCCAGAGTGCGCAGTTTCTCTGTGTCCAATCCAGACACGCTATCTGCAATGAGCTTGTCCAAAGCGCCCATGAACGATTTTGGGACGGCTCGTGGCTTTTCCAGATTTTGCGGGTCGCTGCCCTCAACCGTAATGACTTCTTTCCGCTTGCTCTGAAGGATGTGCTGTTGTGTGGACGCATCGAGCGGCTCTCCCGAGAAAACGAGAAGCAAGACTCGAAGCACATGAGAAGCGTACTGGTCAGTCATGAGGTAGCCTAAGCTGCCTTCAAGTTCGGCGAGTGTATGCAAGAAAAGGTTCTCCAGCGACACATATATCTCGTCCGCAGTTTCAGCGCGATTGGAATCCGGCAAAAAGAGCTCCTGGCTGACGAAGGGCGCGGCTCGCCGGAAAAGTGCCTCGCAGCAATGTGAGGCAAATCGGTGTGAGAAGAGATGTGTGAAACTGTGATATTTCAGCGATGCATGCACTCATGCTCCTTGCCGGCATACTCACTTCCCACTGAAGGCTTGGAACAGCTGCTTCACCTGTTTCGCATGCGACAGCTGAATCAGCTTCTCCATCAATCTGGAGCATGATTGGCTTTGAGCAATCTTGAGCTCCTTGCCCTCTACCTCGCGATACACATTGGCGAGGAAGAGGTTTCGCTCTTCACTATCGCCGAAAGCGTTTGCCTCGAGGACATCATCGGCACGCTTGAAGTACTCCTGCTCGTCTTCGTCCAGCATACCAAAGAAGGCCCTCTCCGCTAGTGGGTATGCCCCTCCCATGTTCTCTGCCTCGCTCTCCATGGGTGTGAAGTTCGCAATCTTGATGTCGTGCTCGCCGTCTGTAGATTTCTGTCGTTTCCTGGTGCCGGCATCTTTGTCTTCGCCTTCGTCATGTTTCCGCTTCGTGCGCCGCCCGCGCTTCTTATTTTCCTGAGGCATGCTCCCCAAAGGTCCAGCCTGGAGACCAGAGATTAACGATGAAAACGACCCTCACACTGCATACACACCCTCCGAGGGAGTCACAATGATAGTTGCACACGGTCCGGCGAAGAGAACAAGTAGAATCTGGCTAGCGACCGTTAGCGCTGATCTAGTATCTACCCGCAACTCAAAGCGGGATCACGATCTGTAGACGCACGATGTGCGTCGAAGAGGAAGAGCAATGACCTCGCCGATTCCCGGTTCACGCCGAGCTGTAAAGCCGGTACGAAAAATGTGCAGGGGTGTGCGTGGCGATCTTCAACATCTGAGACAGGATCGGTCCGGCTATCGCAAACATCCAGATCGGGACATATCTTGGCGTGCCATGAAGCTCCCAGATCGGTCCACCTGCATAAGCGTCCGGGCCACGAACGGCAGGCACTTATCACGAGTCACGGTGCGCCTCGTATCATGACGCCGACATTGGATTATCCCTACGTCGTGGATACGACCGTGTATGAAACGATGTCGAAAAATGCAGTGAGACCATTGTCGTGGATCACAGCATCGCGTCTTGCTATTGACCAGTTCAACTTGTCCACGGTCCGGGGATTGCGGGCCAGTCTCGTGCAGACCGCAGACCGACCAAATGGTGCTCTGTATCAAGCGTGGGACATTGTTCGATGACCTGGCAGTGTCAGCTGCTCAATCACCTCCAGACTGGGTGCGAGTCATGAAACAATGGACCGTGCAAGAGCACGTTTCTGCTCAAGTGCGACAGCCACCTCTGTGACATATCTTGCCGAAACCCCCGAAACCCCCTGCCAACGCCTCTGCGTCACCGGGAGTGTCGGAAACGCGATATGGCCAACCTATACTTCCCTGTGACGATCAGCACTGAGAGGTCATCGGGAGGCCGAACCAGTCTAGACAGTGACGCTAAGCTAACGCGTCCTCAGATTTCATGGGACAATGTGTCCAGTACCACCATGCTTTGTCTTCTTCTTCTACCCGCAATCAACTACGACACCTCGTTCTGCCCTTGCCTTATGTTGCGTGAAGCAGGATGGACGGTTTGGCCAGACGCTCGCATTGAATTGTATGCGGCCAATGCTTGAAGCGCCCAGTCGGCTTCGAATTTGAGCTGCGCATGTCGAGCCATGTTCAATCGATTGACCAAAGCGGCGCGATTCGGGTCAAGGCCCGCTTTCGTGAGGTTGCAAATAGGTGTTGCTCTGTTCTGGGCTTGTGACTGCTGCGCTGGGCGTGGATTCGGACCGGAACTGTTGGTTTGGCCCTGCTTCTCTGGGCGTCCAGCTTGCGCCTGTCCTGATTTGTGGCCGCTCTGAGCTTGCGCTGGCGCTGGCACAGGATGATCCGCCATGGAAGCTGGGATGGTTTGCGAGTTTGGGCCATTCTTGAATTTGGACGCTGCGACTGGTATCGTTCGTCCCATCGATGCCGGCAATCTTCCCCCTTGCAACCCTTCGAAGTATTCTGTCGTTTGCTTGTCTGCAGATAGATGAGCCTATCTCTTCTGCCGGCGTCGCCTCCATTGATCGTCGATCCTGGCCACCATGGGTTTGATCATCTTGTTCTGCTGACTTGTTCTTCGTTGCAGTTCCAGAGCCAGACGGACGATCATTCTTTGCCGTGCACTCTGCTAAGCTGGGCGCTCTGGATGTTCTGGTGTCGCAAAGTGCTGGCTTTGTGAACGTTAAATCGCCTCTGTCCCCCAGGGATTCCGTTTTGCAAGATAGGTGCGCTGCATCTTCATTGTCTTCTTTCTCAAGATCAGCACCCTTGTCCCGAAGTTTGGCTGCATCGTCGGTGCGTCGCATTCTGGTGATCATTCACCGACTTCGATGTGGCGTTGCCAGGGATTGATCATATCATGGACTCTGTGGACGCCTGATATAGCTTGTGCTGAAGGGATCGTGTTTGTGTCAGGTGGTACCACTGTCTGGCTTACTGATCAAGAAGAAAGACATGCAAAGTTTCACCTATCAGACGTCAACGCAACCTTCCCGAAAGCAAAACGCATCACATAGCCAACCATCATGCTTTCAAGTTTCCAATTGCCAACAGAAAGTGTCCGGATCGAAAGTTTTACAGACGTGCCAGTGCCCTGGCCAGAAGACTGTAATACATATGAAACCACGAGACGCCTTCATAAGTGCCAGCAAGTCAGCAAGACATTCACGTTTTATTTCTTGACGTACATACATACAATCTCCATTTACCCTGCAAATCGACCGTGCAAGCATGTCATTCCTTCCTGGTCGCGGCTGTTCAAAGGCTTGGCGTCAATCTGTCGCGCTGTGTCTGCCCCGTCCTGTGAACCTGCGGCTGCCTCTTTATTGCTGGCAGCAGTATCGTGACCTCGAGAATGAGCACTATGGCCATCTCATCCCCTGCTTGGTCCTCTCGAGCCACTGTCAATTACCGCCATCTCTTCACCGACTCACCCGACACCTGCACATAGCCGGCTTCTGGACCATACCCCTAATCCTGGTATGCGACATCCCGTTCGCAGAAACGTGCGTCGCTGCTAATGTCTCGATCGAACACGGCGTGATTGACGAACACTCGACTCGAGCTCGTTCGATAGTCATGCTTGGGACTGCGGCCAGATTCGCGAGATACTCGCATACACCTGTGTGATTTCTGGTAGACGATGTGTTGTCAATAGACGTTTGTTCGCTTTTCTTCGAGTGCTTGACGTGATATGGTAGGATGTCCAGTGCATCATCACACTTCAGACGCTTCATGACGAGTTTTCGCAATCTCGACTGTAGGCCAGGTCTCTCCTCTGACGCCTTTGGTATGCTTGGAGTCACACTCATCCTCCGGATTGATATATTTAGGTGGTTTTGGTGACTCTTGTGCATCTTGGTGCTTGGTGGGTTTCCGAAATGTGTGCATTGATGGTGGACCGTGATTGGAGCAGTCGAATATGTTCAAGGCTCTTTACGCAGCCAGATGCGGGCCGACTGTGAACGTGCGGAGAAATGGCATTCACTGGAATTTGCCATGCGGCTGCATACAAAGGATTGTTTCAACGACAGGTGGAGTCTACGATGTTTTAGTGGCTCTGCTGTCGCACTGCTGCTCGACAGAATTGTCTAGGCCCAGTCGAGAAAAATCGGAATATTGCGGACAAAGTAAAGGCTACAATCAGTTGCTGAGCGCAGGCCAACTTTCAGCAAACGATTTGTCCATGAAGATAATGCGTGTATTTGTCGGTGCTGAGTGCGCTGGAAAGCCGGCAACAATATGTACAACGAGACGATCATGTCAAGATGGCTCTCTCAATCTTCATTTCGTGGTAGTGGATGGCGTGACCGCATATGTAGGTCGCACAAACCTGGCTAACATTAGCAGCTTCGTCGTGCATTAAAGATCTTAGAGCACCTGCGTACCGATCTGAGTTGTATATCTTGGTTTCTTGCCCCAGCAACTCCTTTTCCATAGCACGTGTAGCCAAAGTCTTCCTCACCATATCTCTGTCCTCTTCTGCCTGCAATAACGGGATCAGGTGTATTCTCGACCACATCTTCTCTCGCGCCAATTCGCTGTGCCGAAAGGTCAGTGCTTCCATTCCTGCCCATCCGGTACTTTCGCCATACTTCTGTTCTCTGATGCCTTGTCCAGCTCTGTAGAAACCGTATGTGCAGATCGCGCCAACCGCTAGGAGGTAATATGCCGGTCTGAAGCCGCGGACTGGAAGATTTCGTCGGTATTGAACTGGCTCGTAGCCGCCGGTGGGCGGCATGTCCTGAGGCATCTTGGCGGTGTGATGGTACTGGGAGGCGAAAGGTTGCTCGTGATGTTGTCGAAGTAAGGTCACGGGTTGCTTGAGCTAATGCGCAGGGAAGGTCAGCGGATATCGCCGCATTGCTGAGTCATGCTTACCATGATATGTCTCTAAATTTTAACGTTTTCTCTAGAAGCTTTTGCTAGAAATCAGGTTTACATATACGCCTCACATGCCGCAAGACGAAAGACCTGCCAAGTTGCGCAAATTGAGACATGATGCTGAAACCCAGGTTCAGGAAATAAGTGCACCTGTGGCCAATGAAGTGCAGACAGAAGACTCATCGCAGAACCCTGTACATGACCATATCCAAGGCCAGCATGCAAAGGCGAGTGAGGAAGTGGGCGGAAAACCTTTGGATGAACATCTCAAAGCTGGAGCTGAGTCGACAACGGAAGATGCGTCCCCAGCCAACGAAGAATTTCCGCCTCCTGGAGACACAGCACCGATCGCCACTTCTGGAGAAGTTGTCTCAGACGGCCCGCCAATGTCCAAGAACCAACTCAAAAAGCTTCGTAGGAAGCAAGAATGGGAGTCGAAACGCGACGAACGCAAAATCATCCGCAAGGAAAAGACCATAGCTAAGCGTGAACGCAAACGAGCAGCAAAGCAACAGGACATTGCCGAAATCGGCATTCAGGAGCTAGCAAGAAGACCACCGAAGCAGCCTGTCCAGCTACCGATCACGATTCTCATCGACTGCGATTTTGATGACTTGATGCGGGATAACGAGCGAATATCGTTGGCGAGTCAAATCACGCGGTGTTACTCCGACAACAAGGGGGCACCGTTTAGGGCGCATCTTACCGTCTGCTCCTTTCTTGGTAAGCTGAGAGAACGATTCGACAATATCCTGAGCCACTACAAACACTGGAGAGGAATGCGATTCTTGGATGGGGACTTTGTCGAAGCAGCCAAGCAGGCTAAAGCATGGATGACCGTGGAGAAGTCCGGTGGCAAGCTTGCGGGTCCTTTCGCCAAGTATGCGGATCTCGACGAGCGTACTCTTCTCAAAATGAAAGACGAGGGCGAAGTCGTTTACCTTTCCTCGGAGTCCAACAATACTCTTACAGAGATCAAACCATACAGCACCTACATCATCGGCGGGCTGGTCGACAAGAATCGAGAAAAGGGCATCTGCTACAAGCGGGCTAAGCAAAAGGGTGTCAAGACCGCACGATTGCCGATTGGAGACTATCTCGAGATGAGCAGTCGGAAGGTGCTGGCTACGAATCATGTGAATGAGATTATGGTGCGTTGGCTGGAGTGTGGTGACTGGGGCGATGCGTTCATGAAGGTCATTCCGAAGAGGAAGGGCGGCAAGCTCAAGGGGGAGGAAGAAGAGGATAAAGACAAAGAAGAGGATGGAGAGGATGGTGAGCAGACTATTGAAGGAGCTGAGCCATCCCAGAAAGCGGGAACGGGTGCCGCCGAGACTCAGCTTGATGACGATGCGGCGATCGGTACTGGCTTCGATGCTGCGAGCGACGACACTACGAAAGCATGAACGGCAGCCCACAAAAAGATGTGAATACTGTCCCTCGCATTATGGCTACTAATCAAATTGTACAAAGTGAGGAATGCTAGGCCGGCGTCTCTGAAATCAAATCCATGCAACAAATGCCTGCCAAAATGCCGCTCAAAGAATGATCCCTCCGCCCTCATCTCATCACCGCAACCATTCTCGCCTATCTCACATCATCTCGTCGCCTTGCGACACAGCCCGCTAGTGAGCCGGCGCGCCGGCAACACTCATCTGAATCTCCTGATACACCTGGGGCGGCACACTACAAACCAGATCCTCCGTCGTGCTCCCTCCCGCATGACAAACCAACTCATCCTCCCCAAACTCCAAACGGCCCACGTAAGTCTTACTGTCCGAAACACTCTGCCACAAATTCAGCTGCGCGTCCTTCCCCGCAGCCGAATCCCCAGGCCAGTAGGAGAAGGAAAACAGACTGTTGGCGCCGCAGGGATAGACGCGGCCGGCTTCGAAGCTGTCGCTGGCGGCCTTGGTGGTGGCGTCGTAGGGGGCACATTCGGTGTTCATGTCGCCGCCGCTGGTTGAGATGATGTTGAAGAAGACGGTGGCGACGGTGGTGCCGTCGTATTTGCGCTCGGTCAGGGAGGAGATCTGGTAGGTGACGGCGTCTTGGCGCTTCGTGACGGTTGGGGCTGCGAGAGCGCCGGTGGTTAGGAGGAGGGTGGTAAGGGCGGTGGTGTAGTGCATTTTTGTTGTTTGTGCAAGGGCTCTGTTTGTTGTGGACGTTGAAGAAGTCGTTGCTGTTGGGTTGAAGGCTGTCGACTGGGGGCTTTGCTCTGTTGTGTTGCTGGAGGATGTGGTTGGGTCGATGGGTTTCGCGACATCGTTATATACCTTCTCCAGATCTATTCTGAGTCGCACAACCGTACTATCCTTGTCTCCACGTCCCGCACATGCCAAACAATGATGTGACAAGAACCCGAATTGCTCCTCCAGGACCTCGTTACCTCGTCTCGCGAGTCGATAGTACTGCCAAGCCTCCTGCCTCACGAGGCCAATAACAGCCCGAGATATGGTAGCAGCGACCAAGTTTGTTTGGAAACGATGAGGTATTTGCTGGCACGTCTATCTTTAGCCGCATGTGCATTGTTTGGATACAGGATGGGATCAGTCCACCATGGCCAAGCGTGCAGACAGCAATTAGGCGTGCAAGCAGGCTGGAAGAGGAAGGGTCAGTCAGGTGCCGAGCAGAGTGATGACGGAACGCGGGTGACCAGGCCTATGTACTTCTGACGGTTGGACCTGAATGATCCTATTCCGGTACGCTTGGCTTGTGTCATTGTTACCGACATGTGCTGAGTCTGCAGTGCCGACACACGACTGGAGCATCAAGGACCTGTAATAAGTCTGCATTATTATGGGCACACGCCGGGCATCATAACAACAATGGAGCGGGCTCGTACCTCGTGAAGGCTCGGGTGGGGGGTGGGGTCAGCTTGCCGGATGATTCTTTCCTTGTTAATGATTGTGACGCGTCAAAGCGCGAAATGGACATGCAGGAAGGAAGTCCAAGCTTGCAAGAATGACATGCATCATGTCATGTGCGCGCGTAGTGGGAAAGCAGCAGTGGCCCTGCCTTCACCATCGTGCAATAATCTCTGCCCACACACTTCTCTCGCCCTGCGCACACTGCGCTCGCTGTGGCGTCAGCCGTAGGCCCATGACCACCAGCGCGAACTCGCCGGCGCGTTTGAGTCGACGGACATCACAGTCAAGCGCCACGTGCGAAGCAGCACGATTGATCAAAGCTCCTGACACTTGAGTCGTCCGAAAGCCTACGCCAAGTACTCGGCCGTCCGCCAAGCTTCGCTCACGTGTCAGTCGCTCGCCGTCTTCACCATGGGCGGTTGTTCCATCGAACACGTTACCTGTGTTTGCTGGCTTTCGCTTCGTTGGCATGATCTGATAAATCTCACCCGAGGCCGATTCTGTGCTCTACGACCCACGGCCACGAGGCCGCCATGGTTCCAGGACGACGGCGGGTCCGGTACATCGCCCTGCTTTTCGTGTTCATTCTCGCGGCGTTGGTGTATTTCAGGAGAAGACCGGACGAGCATGACGGCGGGGTTGTGGCAGAAGAAATGGTCGGCGGCGGCGCGGTGTTGAGGAAAGAAACGGTGCAGGAGCCGACTCAGGTCGCGCCTGTCACCAAGCCATCTGTAGCTGTCAATGCTGGCCAAGCGGTCCATCAGTCGACACACGCGTCGACCAGAATAGGCCAAGCAGCGGGTGCTGACGGAGGAAACCCGTCGAGTTCGAGCGGAGCATTTGTTCCTGCTGCAACTCGCCCACCAGTAGTCCCAGCAGCGGATGGGGATCCGAGAGAAAAGGTGCTGCCAACGAAAGTCGATCAGGATTCAAACATCGTGCCGACGTCGAGCATCGACGCGGGCTTGCACTGGACTGCGCAGCCAGAGCACTTCCCAGTCTCGTCCACCGCCCAACTACCCACGGGCTCACCCAAGGCCATTCCCAAGATACAATACGAGGGCAAAGATGCGGGCAGGGCAGATCGCGACAGGCTGGCCCTTATCAAAGCAGCCACTAGGCATGCTTGGAATGGCTACAGAGACGCTGCATTTGGTGCCGATGAAGTGAGGCCGATAACTGGCCGCGCGAAGAATCCCTTCAATGGATGGGGTGCAACGTTAGTCGATTCTCTAGATACGCTGTGGATCATGGGCATGGTTGAAGAGTTTGACGAGGCTGTTGAAGCTGTTCGAAAGATTGACTTCACTACAAGCAATCAAGCAGAGATTTCGCTCTTCGAAACCACAATCCGCTACCTGGGAGGATTGCTGGCTGCCTACGACATCTCAGGCAAGCAGGGAAAATATCAGATCCTGCTTGATCAAGCTGTTCAGCTGGCGGACATGCTTTACGGCGCCTTTGACACGCCAAATCGGATGCCTCAGACACGCTATGTCTGGAAGCCGGCGTCTTCCTCGGAGCTGCGTCGTGCTGGCGACAACGTAGTATTGGCGGAAATTGGCTCTTTGAGCTTAGAATTCACTCGTTTAGCACAAATGACAGGCGAGCCGAAATACTACGATGCCATCGCGCGGATTACCGACGCTCTCGACGTGTGGCAGAACGACACTCGTGTGCCGGGCATGTGGCCCATGGCGCTCGATGCCAGCGGCTGTAAGAAATCCGCGCGAGTGACAGGCCACAAGACCCAGAAACTGGCGCCGGATGATAATACCGCCATGGAAGCCGCCGAGCCTGTGAGTCAACACAACGAAGAGAAGGTCTTAAGCCCAGGGGAGACTGCAGCTCTTTGGACGAAACCCCACAAAGCGCAGGCGGAGCGGCAAGGGCTCGAGCATGTCGTCTCTTCTGAAGGGAGCAGTCTAGACACAGCATCACACCAACAGCTTGCAAACGAAGAGCTTGGCGCGACGAAATCTAGACCCAAGCGCCAGCTCGACCATATCTCCGACAACGAGGAGCATCCCCCCGTACAGAACGATTCAGCTCAATCAAAGCAGGACTTGCAACCAGACACCAAGACCGGACAAGATATGTGTTTACCACGCGGCCTTGCATCCGTATCAGAGATCCGTGACGAAACCTACACTTTAGGCGGCCAAAGCGACTCTACATACGAATATTTTCCCAAAGAGTATCTCCTGCTTGGCGGACGTGTTGATCAATACCGTACAATGTATGAATCCTCTGCGGATGCCGCAATCAAGCATCTTATCTTCCGCCCCATGACGCCCGAGGGACTGGATATTCTCGTTTCTGGTGCACTCGATGTCCATGTGAATCGCACAACCGACAAATTTGATCATAATCTCAGACCCGTGGGCGAGCACTTGGCCTGCTTTGCTGGCGGCATGTTCGCTATGGGCGGCAAGGTATTCAACAGGCCGGACGACGTCGACATTGGCAGAAAGCTGACGGAGGGCTGTATATGGAGCTACAATGCGACCACTACTGGCATCATGCCGGAGATATTCACGCTCATGAAGTGTGAAGGCCGAACCGATGCGCAATGTCAATGGGACGAGGAGGCGTATTTGGAGCTCATGGACCCGCAACCGGAGTTGAGGAGAATGAACGCAAGGTTATTCGATGCGGACACTGCTGCAGCGTCTTTGTCTGCCGAGACTGCGAACCAAAACCATCAAAAACGCGAAGATGCAAATGGAAACAGCGTTGACGGCGACAGGGCTACGTTGCTGAAGAGAGGCGAATCGGCCGAAGCTCAGCAGAAAGCCTTTGTTGCGAGCGACCACAGCGCACGCCCGCAATCTGAGCCTTCAACTGCGGCTCCAAATCCTGGGCCAATCGAACCATCGCGCACAACATCAGAGCCCAATCACAAACAACCCGAAGCCCCCGGATTCTCTCCTACGTCCTCGGGCGGTGAGCGAACATACAGGCTCAAACCGCCGCTGAGCCAGAAAGAATTCGTCAAGAACAGAGCCGCCGAAGAACGCCTTCCTCCTGGGTTCGTCAGTTTCCACGCCAAGAAATACATCTTGCGCCCGGAAGCGATCGAGTCTGTGTTCTACATGTACCGCATCACGGGCGAGGAGTATTGGCGTGAAGCTGGGTGGAAGATGTTCGTGGCGATTGATGCGTCGACGAAGACACTGTATGGGAATGCGGCGATTGTCGATGTGTCAAGCGCGGCGCCGATTTTGACGGATAGCATGGAGAGTTTCTGGATAGCGGAAACGCTGAAATATTTGTATTTGTTGTTTGATGATCCGGAAACTTGGAGCTTGGACGACTGGGTGTTGAATACTGAGGCGCATTTCTTCAGGCGACCGAGCCAGTTGTCGGACGGATAGATTCGCGTAGGGCGCTGGGCTGTTAGGGACAAGGAAGGATACCTCTACACGGTCGGAATGCTTGTGGGCATTTGGATGACTGGTAATGGGAAAGGAGTTGGTGGGAATCGGTGCCATAGCGTGGGATTGTCTCCTTTTTCTCTGTTGCAAATAGAAGAGAAGGAGTTGGATCGAGGCTGACCTGTAGGTAAGCTTGCGTCGTTCGTGAGTCGATGGGACAGCAATGCCATACTCTCGTGCAACTGTGATCTGGCTCGTCGTGATATGTGTCGTGCTGATCGGAAGACAAGAAGTATCTTTGTCGTTGTTGCGTGACATGTGCAGAGGACCGCGTCCGAGCTTCCTCCCGTCCGCTCACGTCAAGGCAACTGCGGTAAATCCTCACGATTCTCGCATACACACCACGCGTTCTCTACACCGCCACAACAGACAACCAAAACCTTACAACCACCTCTCACTCGCTCCTGTCTACAGCCACGAGAAACATGGCCTCCCGCCTCCTCACCACCACCACCACCGCCCTCGCGCGATCCGCTCCACCCTTCCGCTCCAACACACTACTCCAGCGATCCTTCCAGACGAGCTCGAGGCAATGCGCCGATGCTGTGCCCGTGGCGACGACGACGACGAAGAGGCCGGTGGGGGCTTTCCGGGGGACGTGAGTGGGACCGCAACGCGATAGAAAGGAGCATAGAACGGTCCAAGCTAATGTGTACACCCATGTGCCGGTCAGGCTCTTTGGATTTCTCCTCGGCACGGCGCTGGCGGGCGGCGCGCTGTACTACTATGTGATTGACGAGTATAAGGTGTCGAACGAGTTGTTGACGGAGGATCTTTATGTATGTGGTTACCCCGGACTCGTCCTACGCGGAGGTACTGGTGGAGGGTGTGCTGTTGTGCGTAAGAGTTGCATGCTGATCCAGGCGCAGGCGCTACAGTCCGCAGTCCAGAGGTTAGAGGGCTATGTCAAGGGGCTGGAGCAGGAGTTCAAGACGGGACGGAAATGAGACGCGTGCAGTTCGTGGACTTTGGGCATTGCGAATGTAAATGTAGCGCGGTGCATTTCGACAGAGTGCAGGTCTGGGCCTCGTCGTTCGTCTTCTCTCAAAACAGGTCATCATGCACAGTGTATATACCCCTCGGCTCACAGCATCGGCGGCTTCGAATTCTGCCACCAATGGCGAGTCATTTCTCCTAACCATACCAGACGCCTGCTCGCTATACAAGATGTCGAAACCAACACGAACCAACCCTGCCGTGTCTCGAATGCCTCATAGTAGTGCGCTCCTGATTCTTCGCTTCCCTCTCACGCCTTCAACACCTGCGTCGCCTGCCCCTTCGCCTCATCAACTTTCCTAGCCGCGATTTCCGCCAACTTCTCCAATTTCTCCGCCCTGACCTTCCTGAAGTATCGAAACAAGAGAATGAACATCACTTCCACTCTTTCCTTTGCCATCATCAGGATACCCTGCACCAGCAGGCCCTTGAGGATTTGGGGTGTGACGCCCTTGTAGAGGCCTAGAGGTCCTTCGTGCTTGACGATGTATTGCATGACTTCGATGAAGGATCGGAAAGGTTTGCCATTGCGTTCGGGTGGTGGTCGCGATTGTAGGCCGACTTTGGCGACGATGAGAGGTTGTGTTGCGACGGTTGCGAGGGCTTTGGAGAGGGCGCCGAGGACTGGAGTCACGAAACAAGTTAGCAAGGACAGCAAGAGAGGTCGCGGGAGATCACTCACGGAAAGCCTCGTGCGCCGCCAACGCCGTCTTGCCGGGATACATCACGTCCCTCAACCGCTCATAGGCACCATATGTAATCGCCGGATTCACCACCAGCACCAAACTCGCCTTCAATCCCCTCCACAACCCCGCGACTCCATCCGGCCCATCCGTCACCTCTCTAGCCGTGGCAAACATCCCCTTCTTTCCCCCCTTCGGCTGTGTCTGCTGCCTCGTGGTAACCACGCTAATCGGGATCGTGAACAGCTGCGCCAACGCCCCCGCCACAGCCCCCAAGCTCAACTCCGCCGCAGTCCCCGGCGCCTTGCCCTGGCTCACCCGTGTCAAGTACAGCGTCCTGACCGTCGAGTACCAGTAGAAGTATGCGAAGTTTGTGCTTGCAACGCCAAGCAGCCCGCCAGCCATGCCGGAGTATAGACCGCTGATGCCTTCGTCTTCCATGATGGAGAGGATCGCGTGCCAGGTGCCGGTGTAGTGTTTTTGGGGGTGGCCGGTGTGCGGGTCGAGTTTATCGGCTTCAAGGTGCTTGTGCTTGACTTGGACTTGGAGGCGGGTTTTGACGATGTCGAGCGGGTAGACAAGAGCATTGGCGAAGACGGCGCCGGTTGCGCCGGCGACGGCGAGGCCCCAGGGAGGGACCTCTGTCTTGGAGAGGGCGGCCATTGTGGATGGTGGAGGGTTGTAATGTCTATCTCTTGCTGTCCTCGTCGAGTCTCACGATCGCTGCTCTTCCCAGGAGAGCTCTTAGATAGACTCGGGATGGCGGTGGGAGCTCTGTGGTGTGAGTAGAGAGCGCTGTGTGTTTCCTAAAACCTCATGACAAAGAAGTGGCTGCCCTACCAGTCGTACAGTAGAATCTTACGGTATTGCAATCTACATCGCAGCACGAAGACGCCGTCATGGCGACTGGACGATGCTAGGATCTCGGTAGCAGCGTTTGGGCTAACAACCTCGGCAAGCAAGTGTGTAGGAGCCAGAGCCGAGTTCGGGCCAGACGCAAGTGGTTTCGGGGTCTGCCGGACGGCATGTGAGACTGTGGGGTGGTGCATGGTGCAAAGGCGATCTGTAGATATATTGCACCACACCATCTCGACACTCCGCCCGGGAACGAGCCGTTGGCCCATTTGGCGTTACTGACATTATGGGGCCATTGGCGGACTAGACGAACGACGAAGCCTGACTTTAGTCTTCAGTCACATATCTCAGAGCGTGGCCATGAACGGTTGTCATGGTCAAGCTTGAAGCGCAATAATGAGCAACAGGCCAATGCCTTCTAGCAAGCAAGAAGCAGTGGATCAGATCATCGAAGACGCCGAAGCTTGTATGAGAGCGCTCAAGCTCTCGACGGACCCGAACGAAAAGGCCAAACAATCCACTCTATTCAAGCAGCTTCTCGCGCAAGGTGAGAGAGTGAAGCAGAGCAACGACTGGCGGGTGGCACTCAACTTGCCGTCAACCTCACCGGCGACCAGCGCATACGCTGTGCAGCCATCTGCGAGAAACACACGCATTCTCAAACAGCCAGTATCAACTCGGCAGCCTCCTACAAAGGAGAAGATCCTGCTGCTTCATGCTGGCTTCCTCAACAACACCAAATTCCCGCCATGGACCAAGGCACCTGGGCCTGAGGAGTTCAAGCTCATGCCCGGTCAAGCACTCTTTGAGTAGGTCAAAGCTGACCATGTTCCTCGAATCTTCTTTCTTTTGTATACTGACCATCTCGGCACCAGAGATGATGTCGAGCTCACTTTGTCGGGATTCCAGGAGAACGTGTTCGACGGCTGGCAGCGCCCAAAGGATGCCTTGCCACCGCCGTCCTGGTTTCCTGGTGACCGGGTCAACTTGGGGCCTCAGATGACCACCAGTCGCAAGATCGATCTGGTGCAGGATGCTGCCACTGACTGCTCTGTCGTGGCGTCGCTAGCTGCAGGAGTGGCTCGAGCTGAGAGGGGGCACCCATCTTTGATGTCCGGCGTACTACAGCCGTATGATCTGGAGAACCAAAGACCGATGTTTTCCGAGAACGGCAAATATATCGTGCGCCTAAATTTCAATGGCTGTTATCGCAACGTTATCGTGGATGATCGCTTACCTGTTAGCAACAACAATCGAGTCATCCACGTCGTCGACCGTCACAGTCCTGGCTTGCTATGGCCGGCGCTCGTTGAAAAGGCATACCTTAAGGTACGAGGCGGGTATGACTTTCCGGGCAGCAATTCCGGCACAGACATCTGGATTCTGCTCGGATGGATACCTGAGCAGCTTTTCTTGTCGTCTGAGGAGTTCGAGCCAGACGGCTTTTGGCGCCGAGTTGTGGAAGCGTTCGAGCTTGGCGACGTCTTGCTCACCATGGGCACAGGCACGATGTCACCGAAGGCGGAGCGAGAGATTGGCCTAGCTGGCGAGCATGACTACGCGGTGCTTGATCTGCGTGAGATCGATGGTCAACGCCTGATGCTTATCAAGAATCCATGGTGCGAAGGTACAAGCTGGCGTGGGAGATTCAAGAAAGAATACAACGATGGAAGCAGACCGCCTCCAGGAGAATCTCTCATCGATTTTGGCGAAGACATGGAACCTGTGCAATCAACACGAGATTTACTTAATGCCGACTCTCAGCTGTCCCCTGGCACATTTTGGATGGACCTCGAGAGCGTCATTCAGCATTACGAGTCCATCTACCTGAACTGGAATCCGGGGCTATTCGCCCACCGACAGGATTATCATTTCGAGTGGGACCTGCGGCCATCGTCTGATGGTGTGGTGAAGCCCCGCGGCAAGTTTGCCAGTCTTTATCAGCATCCTCAATTCACTATCACGGCGGGGAATGGTGGCGAGATCTGGATTCTCCTTTGGCGTCATTTCAAAAACGACATACCCGAGGATGCTACCGCCGAGCAAATCGAGTCTGGGAGGCAGTTCATTGACATCACCGGGCACATTCAGCTTGCCGCCTTCACGGCTCGAGGCCACCGAATGCTGCTACGCGAGAAAGCCATCAAGAACTCGTATCTGGTTGACAGCCCGCAGACCCTGCTTCAGCTTGAGGCGTGCAGACCTGGCGAGAGATACACAATCGTACCCATAGAGGAGGACCTGACAGTTTCCAGACACACATTCACCATCTCGTCGTTTGGTCACTCATCAATAGAGCTCGGCGAGGCAAAGCAGCGATATGCGCACGCCAGCACGCTGACTGGGGCTTGGACGAGCGAGACGGCTGGCGGTAACGCGCATAGCCCATTTTATTCGACCAATCCACAATTTACCGTCGCTGTGTCTCAGAAAACTGCGATGAGCATCTTGCTCGAGACGGCGAAAGACGAGCTGCATGTACATGTCAAGCTGGTGCACAGCGGAGGCAAACGTGTCCATGCCATCACCAAGCGTGACATCATCACAGACAGTAAGGACTATCGTCGTGGCTGCTGCGTTGCAGAACTCGGTGCGGTCGATCCCGGACAGTACACCATCATCTGCAGCACTTTTGAAGCGGGCCAGACTGCCGACTTCACGCTCCATGTGGAGTCTAGCATGCCAAATCGCGTCACCTTGCTCCCACGTGAAGGAGCAGGTCGCCTGCGCCTGGAGCTCAGCGCCATCGGTTTCAAGCGCCAGCACACGCGCATGGCTGCTCCGATCGTCCCACAGAAGCTCGTGACCCTGTACGTCGTGGCACGCCACCTCGATACCACCAATACCGGCGCCCAGCGCAATTCGAACAACCGCTCGCTCGTTCGACTGTCGATTGAGCAGGGTCGTGGTGACCATCGAAGGGTTCTTGTCGCCTCCGCAGGCGGAGAGTTCAGCAACAGTGCTGGCGGGATCAGGACTGAGGACCAGCAGCTACGTCCGGAGGACTTGAGGAGAGGGGAATTGTGGTTGGTGCTGGATAGGATGTATGTGAGTTCGGAGCAGCTGGAGGAGCGGTTTAGTGTGGAGTTGCTGGTCGATCGCCCGGATGCTGTGCAGGTCGGGCCGTGGAGGGGGATGGAGGAGTAGCGGTTGGTTGGCGGAGGTTGGATTGGGCTCGTCGGATTTGCGATGGTGTTGGTGTCGCTGCGGTTGCGCGTCTGGTCCGTGGGCGAAGCCTGATTGTAGTAACCCCGTTGTCGTGACGAAACTTTGGTACCGATTTGCTTTCAACGATCGGAGGGCGTTGGTTGTGGAGTTGCTTGCGTCCATAGATCCACTTGCTACAAGGCTGAGTTGGCTCGGAATTTCATCCCTTGGCATGTCTTGCGGATGTAGATGAAATGGAGGAGAGATGCCAAATCCTCCAGGACCATCAGAGGAAATGCATTGTTGCAAGTGTTCTCTCCGCTCAATTGGAATTCCTGGACGCGCCTCGCCCAGCCACCTTCAGTTTGACTCAAGTGAACATGACTTAGAAAGACCAGAGCTAGCAGCTAGATCATGGAGTCGCCAGGGGCGACTGCGGACCTACATAGGGGCAACCACCAACATCGACTGTGTGGTCGTCAACAGGCCCACCGATCGCGGCAGTCCCAAACGCCCTGGTCAACAGAGCTCCAAAGACCGCGATTCAGCCAGTCGCTCGACACTGTCCGTCCGCCTTGACGGCTTATGACAGATGAAGAGAGGTAGCAGCACAATGGCGTACAGTAGAAGCGGGACTCGACTGTGGTGGACGGGATGGTAGGAGGTACGGGAGAAAGCGGGTGTGCCGTGCGCATGTCATATTCTGCAGGCCTGGAGTTGAAGCGCGCGTAGCTCTCTCCGCCCTGTTCGGACAACTTATGAGGCAGAAACCCAAAAAGATCGTGGGCGGTTTGCCAAGCCTCTACGAAAGCCTCCCGACGGCGGTCCAAATGTGCCAATTCCATATGCATGTGTTTCTTGATATCACGTGTTTACTTGAATTGAGCTAGTTATTTGCCAAATGCCACTTCACTAGCGATTGTTATTGTGATTCAATGCTATTGTTAGCTCAGCTATAAGTGATTCCTCCTCGCTGCTATTAACTTACCATGTTACACCCTCAGATTACTATAATATTACTCCTAACAAGGTACCAAAATAGCTGAAGAATCTACTACTAGCTTACCTGAACCTAAGCTGCTACCTCTAGCGCTAGTGTAAGTTGTTTCCATACTTACAGTATACTTACAGAGGTAGTCGCTAACTTGTAGTAGTAGTTTATGCTGTCTAGAGACTAAGAATACCGCTAATTAGTAGTATAAGTCTGAAGAGAGCTAGTAGTACGATTACAACACTAGCCTCAAGGAGAAAGATGCCCTCCTACGCAAGTATGACATAGCTAGCTATATTATAGAGACTAACAAAGGCAAGCTAGCTATTAATCTATGTAACGAATGTACTAAGCGCGGTTATAAGTGTAGGGTCTAGTCCTAGCGTGATAATGCGGCTTGCGCATTCTGTAAGCGCAACAATCGCGTTAGATGTCGCGCTAATTGCTAGCATAAGCTGTTAATTAAGGAGAAAATAGGGGTAGTTAAGTTAAGGCTTACTGCAATTAAACTACGACTAGACACATTTGATATGCGCATCGACGCGCGGCTTAGCAATATAGAGGGTATCCTTAGCGGTGCTAGAGACATTAATGATGTTAATGATAATAGTAACATGTAGTCTGTTATAGTAAGGTTTAGTGTAGTTAAGGGGTAGTTAGCTATGCTAGCAGAGCACGTTACTAGTCTTGTAGACTACAGTAATAGTTAGTTTACTACAATGCATGTAGAGCTTAATGCTATCATAGAGCGGATAGTTAACGTTAGTCATACTATTATAGACAGTATAATCTATATCAAGGCGCTCTAGGGGGCTGTATTTACAGGTGCTATGCCGCTATACTATACTAATGAAGAGCGCTATAAGCGCTCTAGAGGTAGCGTGTAGTAGCAGTAGCAGTAGTAGCAGTAGAATAGCAAAGGAGCTTAGGGGTTTAGCGTTGTTTGAATAGTGCTATCAAGTTAACTATGTCGACGCCTACTACGACTTAGCTGTAAGTAGCATAATTTGATTTTTTATTCAACTCTTTTTTCAGTGACTATTAAGACATGTTAAATATCTTTTTAGCGATTTTGCTATTAAATACACTATGACTACGTAATACACTAACGCCAGACTAATAATAAACCTTTTCATTACTACGTGCTATTATAGGCATCCTTATAATTCACCTTCTTACACTATTGTGGCTCATGTATCAACTCTGCAAGCTGCGGTAGTAGCGGCTTATCTGCCTTCTTCCTCTTACCCCCTTACTTCTTAGTCTTTGCAGCTAGCGGCGGCGTCGTTAGTAGCGGCGTCTTTACTATAGGGGGCTTCGCAGCTAGCGGCGGCGTCTCTAGCTACGGAGTCTTCGGTGTTAGTGACGCTGTTATGGCTGTAGGAGCCGGATAAGGTCCTAGAGTTGTACTAGTAGCAGCAGTAGTAGTAGCAGAACCATAAGTAGCCTTAGGAGCTAGCGACTAGCGCTCTTGTTTGATTATCGGCTCTAACTTAGATGCCTTTGTCTCCTGCTACTTCTTTGAGTGTAGTAAGAATACCCTCTAGCTCTTCATGAAGGTATCTAGTAGTAGAAGCTTATTATCACTACCAAGCTTAGTCAAGTCAAACATATCTACCCCCTGCTACGAGCTATATGCTAGTAGGGCATCTAAGCTAGAGACTAGCTCTAGTTTGATAATTCGACTGTCGAATGCCTCCGTGATTACCTCTGTAGTTCGTCTAATTGTTTGTAGCGCTAGAGTACCTAGTAAAGCTCGGACTAGCAGATTAGACGAAGGGTCTCGTTTGTAGCCTCGCTATGTGCTCACATAGCGACTCGTAGTAGCGGCCTCATCTTTAGCGAGAATGGCGTGTATAACAGGGTTGCTAACATCGTAACTATACTGTCGTGTTAGGGGGGGTAGCCTGTCTTTAATGTCTGAGCCATAACAGTCTTCTAAGAGCTCTTAGAGCTCGGCGTCTATAAGACTAAATCTACTAGCGTCTAAAGTGTTAGCTACTAGCTTGTCATTACTTACGAGCTGCTTGTCTAGTAA
Organism: Teratosphaeria epicoccoides; assembly: GCA_021401465.1. Classification (NCBI taxonomy): domain Eukaryota; kingdom Fungi; phylum Ascomycota; class Dothideomycetes; order Mycosphaerellales; family Teratosphaeriaceae; genus Teratosphaeria; species Teratosphaeria epicoccoides. The sequence goes on along the minus strand of JADDMT010000078.1, from coordinate 5,057 downwards.
CTAGGGGGCGTTCTTCTCGAGGTAAGTAATCTAAGCAGCTATCTAAGCGTCTGTTTTGAAGAGTACTACGTTAATCTAGAGATTATACTTATTGTCGGCCTTAGGCGGAGTCCTGAATAGTTCTAGCATCTTCTTAATATCGTCGTATAGCTCTATATTAATCTCGGTGAATTGCCATGTGACTAGATCTGCGGGTTAACTGTCGATGAAGAGGTACCCCTAGTATTGTAGAAACGACTTGATATCCTTAAGATGATCGTGCTTGACACGACTTAGCAGAAAGTCGATAAGTAGGGGTTTGTCTTCGAGATCGTTATATTCGTTGTCGTACAAGGTCACTACCCTGTCATACTAGTGCTCTAGCTCTACTACAGACATAGTATCGACCTTGTCATGCCGCTTAGTCAAGGTAAAGGTCTTTACTTGCTTCTAAACCTTTAGATTAATTCTTAAACACTTCGGCACTAGCGCTAGCAGATTCGGAAGAGAGCTTCTTACTACCTTGCCTTTACCCTATGTCGATTAAGGCTGCGGCTACTCTGTGACTACACGATACGAGCTAGCAGGGGTACTGCCATGTAGTGTTACCTTAGCTAGTAGGAGAGGTTTGTGTCCTATACACTCTTAATTAGCGACAGGGACTATACTAGTGTAGGATGTAAACGCTAGCAGTCCTTAAGGGACTTAAGCTGCTTAACAGCGCTTCGCACGAGCTGCCTGAAGATGACGAGGCTCTAGAGTTAGTTTTAGACCTGCATTTGTCTTAGTAGAGGCTAGTCGTAATGTAGTCGTAGCTGCAGTCGACGCATTAGGGTTAGGGTTAGACCTAGGGGTCTAGTCGATATTGGCTTCTACGAGACCAGACAGTTAGTCAAATGCCATGAAAACTAGGGCATAGTAGGCGCTCGTAGTGTAATCATAGAGGCCTCTGACGACTTACCCTAAAGGCCTTACGTTACTAGTTAGGGCGTTGTTAGCGTTACTATTGCTCGATAGGTAGGATTAACCATCAAGCAGTAGTTACATGTCATAAGGGTAGGTGCCGATAGCAGGAAGGTGACTAGGTGTTAGACTCGCAGAGCTGTGAAGAATATCGACAATAGTAGTTAACCTTGTAACTAACTATCCCCTAAGGAAAGGGAATTGAATTAAGCACGAAGCTCCTAACTGCCTGTCCTGAAGCCATCCCTATATACTAGAGAGACAGAGCAGCTCTGTTAGATCTGTCGACAGACCTAACAGATCCGTGTCTGTAGATCTATGGACTAACCCTATAGATCTAAGGGTCTGTTATCCTATGACATATCCCTTCTTCCTTGTAGGCCTATAGATCTGTCCTCACGTGACAGATCCTTTCTCCTATGACTATGCCTATAACTTATAGTACTCCTATGACTATACCTATAACTCATAGCACTTAGGACCCTTATAATCCTGAAACCTATAGTACTCCTGACACTCATGACACTATCCCCCTCTTAGCCTAGCTCGTCCCTAAGCTACCTTATTAGTGCGGGGTTTCTCTTGTCATTTCCTTTTGTGCTATGATGTCTTCTCTTTCTACATTACTGCCTTGTGTCATCCTAGACACTAACGCCCCTTTAACGTAGAAACGCAAACGCCGCGTAAATCGAATCTATCGTTAGGGCTAGGATAGCATGAAGTCCTATACTTAGTGTTAAGAGTTAAAGCTCGTTTGTCAGGTACACATTTCCTTAGGGAAATGTTTGTAATGTTACTTTAGTAACTGTCGAAGTTGCGACGCGAAGGTAACAGAGGTTAAATAGAAGAAGTTAGGTGATTAGCGGAAAAGACTAATTGCTAATCTCGATCGTGCAAAGGCGGTCCTAGCTAAGGCTTCGTAGAAGATGATAGAGGCGCATGTAAAGGAGATGCGTCTTCGAAAACAGTTAGACGCGGTCGACTAGGAGGTCGAGGATAGTCGCGCTCTCGAGGAGCGTGAGATCAGGGAGGATGAGGCTAAGGAACAGGCTCTCTCGCAGGCTAGGTTCCTTCTTGACCTAGATCCTTCGGCGGGCCTCGCTCTTAGTCCTACGACATAGAGCGTAATAGAGGGTTTTACTAACGCCTCATATTAGGGTTTCCTGGATGGCGTGATAGCCGAGCCGACTAACGGCGTCCCGCAGGAGTCTAGTCGTAGCTTAGGATCTTCTTCCTAGGTTCGTTCCTTTCTCGAAACTTCGTATCTTTTGCTAACAGTTTCGCAGATGTTCTAGGGGTTCCTAGGTGTTCTTAGTACTCCCATATCCTTCCCATTTTACTAAGTACTCTCGCTGTCTGTCCTGCTAGCGAGTGTTAACAATCTTTTCGACAGCGTACTCCGGTTCTTCTACTTTAGGGTCGAGTAGTAAGGGTTCCGTTTGCAGTATAGCGTCTAGCGCTACTTGTTATAGCAGAGAGACATAGAACACAGGGTATATTCTCATCTGCTTAGGTAGCTGTAACTCAAAATTAACTAGTCCTTTCTTAGCCTTGATCCTAAATAGTCCTAGTTTTACAGCGTCTAGTTTTTTACTCGGCTTGTCCGATTTGATATGACGGCAGAGGAGATACACCTTGTCCCCCTCCTTTAGAATTAGTCCCTTAATTCTCTTACGATTCGCGTACTATGCCATGTTCTGCTAATAGAACTGCAGGTCGAGTCGTGCTTCTGTTTGCAGTCAGCGTAGATGTTCTACTCGTCTAAGTGCTACTAGGTTTAGATTACTAGCTAAGACGTCTAGAATGTCTTCTATAGCTGATCTATATGCTATCTGAAAAGGCAAGAGTCCTGTCGACTCTGCTAGCGTACTATTATACGCGAGCTATGCTATTAGCAACAACTCTACCTAGTTGTTCTAGTCCCTATTCACATAGGATCGAAGGTACTGTTTGATACGGTTGATACTAGGGGGCCATTAGAGCCGCATGGGTTCCGATGCCCGCCCTTAGCATGCAGTAACCCTGCTACACATGGCAAGGGGGTCCTTCGTACATACGTTGGCTTGTATGTCGTCTAAGTGGGATCAGTTGTCGACGTAGGACGCTCCTACGTCGCTCTTCCTACGGTACTCCTGCGGGGCTAGGCTCGGACATACTTTCCCTAATTAAGGAGCGTCAGGGGTTATAAGCACCCTTAGCGCCACCTCTGCAAAAAGCAGAAAGCAGCGCTATCTTGTACCTACTAAAAGGTCGGATTACTCTGTCACACTACGAGATATTTTCATATCATGTAGCATATACATCTATATTAGTTCTGCTTTCTCCCCCCTGCTAATATAGATGTATGTGCTATATGATATGAAAATATCTCGCAGTGTGACAGAGTAATCCGACCTTTTAGTAGGTACAAGACAGCGCTGCTTTCTGCTTATCGCAGAGGTAGCGCTAAGGGTGCTTATAACCCCCGACGCTCCTCAATTAGGGAAAGCATGTCCGAGCCTAACCCCGTAGGGGTACCGTAGGGTCAGCGACGTGGGGGCGTCCTACGTCGACAACTGATCCCACTTGGACGACATACGAGCTAACGTATGTACGAAGGACCCCCTTGCTATATGTGGCAGGGTCACTGCATGCCAAGGGCGGCCATTAGAACCCATGCGGTTTAAATGGTCCCCTAGTATCAACCGTATCACTGCCCCTCCTCCTATGAGGATGTCCCTAGCCTTACTAAGTGACGTACGCGGAACATATAGGGTACGGGATATAGCACGCTCACACCGCGCAAGGGTAAATAGGTAGATAGCCTGCGCAACATGTGTCATGCGCATACCTTAACACCTTCGTAGCAAGTGCGGGGCGGAGGCTGCTGACTCAGGCGGGTTTTAATCTGTCACATGTTAGGCGGCTTCGTAACACCTTCGCTTTACATGCGGATCGAGATATCAGGAAACCACGAGTACGTACTTCGGTTAATCCTTGAAATTATAGGGCGAGCATGCGCGCTAGCCTCGCCAAGTAGCTTGGCCGTCCCTATTTAGTCGTGACCGTGAAGAACGTGTCGCAGAACCTCGGGGTAGTAGGAAAGTGCGCGGACGCTCTACGCGCGCCACTCGAAACGGCAGGAGCGCGCTCCTAGCGCGGGCCTCGCCACATTTCCATGCTAGTAGGCTAGCACGAGTGCGGTTGGCGCACATGCGTGACAGCCGCGTTATCCGTTATTACATTATTCGGTCCCCTTGTAAGTCAACTAAAGGCAGGTACTCTGCGCATGTAGTTCGAGTCACTAGCTCAACGGTTGCGGTAGGCAACAGGGGGGCTGTCAGAGGGTATAAAAACCTCGTCGCTTCCTAAACTTTCCTGTTCTAAGACACTAACATCGACCTCCGCTCCCACTTCGCTTAGCTTGCGCCTCGCCGTGTCTGCGGGTCCGTACCGGAGCTCCTTCTTCTTCAATCAATCAATCAAGATCAATTAACCCGTCTTAGCTATAATGGCTCATGTGCTGCAGACTAAGTTCGACGCCACTCGCTCTGCCCGCGATCGTCGCTTGTGTCAACGATGCCTCGACAACCTTAGTAGCCAAGCTGCACACATCTCTCCTCCGCGTGTTAGTAAGGCGTCCCCTACCCGCGAGGTATACGTGACTTGTACTAACCGAAGCGTAGCCGAGATCTGCGTTAGCGGGTTTAATGAGGGCGGTGTCTACCGCAATTGTGTCAACTGTAATGGCAAGCATCAAAAATGCCAAGACCTCCCTGAAGAGGTGTACGGCGAGTACAACTAGCTCTGCCGTAACATCAATGACTTCTAGAGTACGCGCGACGAGGGGATTGCCGAAGGTACTCCGACTATGAACAGGCTATAGGCTAAGTACTACGAGGCACTCGCCTACCTGCTCGGCGCCCTCTCGTGCTTCACCGCGACTGCTAACCGTTCTTACAGCGGCGTTCGCTTCGACTCTCTGCTAACAGGCGAAAACGTTTGTCTGGGTCTGATCGCAGACTTAGTCTAGAAGATCTTGAAGGTGCTAACCGTTAGGGTCGAGACCTTCGCCATAGTACGCATATAGTGCGGGTACCCTCCGAGTATGAAATGCTGACTTTTCCGCTAGGCTA